>BPLR01008291.1:0-56242 GCA_021605095.1 Caerostris extrusa | reverse complement strand
GTTTTGAAAATACGCTTTTTCTTCCTTAAAAAGATGCCTTATGTAGAAAAAAATTCTGTTTGAGAATTCTTTCCTTCATTTAAATAAGGTGCATACTAAACATTGCTGCTTTTAAATTAAAATTTTTCTGCGAGGGAACCAATGTCTCTAGTAAATTTCACGAAAGAGACAAAAAGAATAAAAAGTATAGCATTAGCCTCAGAGAGCAAAGACCAGGCAGACATAGTAAGCTGCAAAAGTTAGTTATGTTATTGTTTTTTGCAAAAAGGAAATTGAGTGCTAAAGAGTTATGAAAAAGCTCCCACACCGAGCATGGATATTAGAGAGCTGTGCTCCTTCTGCGTCCTCTTGACCAAGAACTCCTCCTACTACGATACCTGGTCTCAAGTGAACGAGATAGCGCCCTGTATCTCGGGCTGACTTTTGAGGAGACTGGCAAGGCAATGGATCGATGTCTTTCCACGCACGTCAACAGCGCGTGACAAAGAAAGAAAAATATTGCGGTCTGCAAGAGGAAGATTGCAAATTATTTAAACTGTGCCTGTGTCTGAGTGCCCTCTGACTGCGACCGCCGCTAGTCAAATCTTTTTCTGACAATCTTCCTTTTCAACAAGATCGCTTTGATGTATGATCTCAAATATCGACTATACCTGAGTATAGTCGAATTACCTGGTATATGCCGGCCATACTTGGTGGGCTAAGCATGTTTTCCTTTTACTGCGACAAACCTGTGAAAAGTATAGCATGGGATACAAAATACTACGACGACCGTCATTCTACGAAGGGTGAAATACATATTTTTGAATGGAAAATGATAGAATGGGCGCAGGGAATTTTATTTCAGAAGAAGTAGTTTCTTGGAATGATGAAATGTCTCATTTTCTGCTAAAAGCCTACTGGCTAATTTGATGGTTTTGCATCTGGTCATTGCGCTCAACAAAATTATATTTATGGGACACTGAATGTAGATCTTGAGAAGTTATGCATTTCTGCTTGAAACAAACTTGTGTGGACAGCGCTAGCGAGCAATGCTTGCAGTTAACGTATTCAAATGTAAATAGCTTTAAGCAACCTGACGTTCAGAGGAAATATACTCTCTGACAGTAAAATAAGATAGAGCGCATGCATCCTCCTCTTTCTTACTCACAAAAGACCAGACGTCAATTTCTTTCATAGCTAGCTAAAATGAGTTAGATGATCTGGTATATGCACTGAGAGTATGAAACTCCAATGTATCACAATTTTCCAACTTTGTAACTAACAGTTGTTACAAGTTTGTTAAGCAAAAATTATTTTAAATTGTTAATTTTTTAGATTAGATTTCTTTTTAGCTTCATTGAATTTGCGGAAGCTTATCCGAATCTCAGCTTTTGTCATTTTACGAACAAGTGAGCGAACGGAAACCACACTCTATTTTCCTGTCGCTTGAAAGCGTCTCAGAGGATAGGTAGGGTATTGTAAAGCATTGTGGTCAAGTGGAAATGGTTGAAAGTTCAAAATCTGTCGGCACCTTGAAAAATCGTAGAACTCTCCTAGGACACAAAAAATATTTTCTCCGCGGTGGAAGTTTCATTTTCACGAGAATTATTAAAATAGTGATGCTTTCTGCTCCATTCACAAAATTTCTATTCTTATGTGTTATTCACTCATTTGGTAAGTGTTTAGTTAGTGGTGTTTTTCAATCATTTCATAACGGAAAATGCGTCTCTACTCAGTGGAACTTCTTAATAGGATTACTCCAAAGCAATAAGCGGAATGACCTATTTAAACAGGGTGCAAATTAAGACATTTAAATTTGGCAGTAAGCGAATGCAGAGTCCCCAGTCCTCAAAGTATGTCTCCTCAGTTTGTGTTGCAGCCTTTCCTCAGCATCAGAGTCTGGGATCCGTCAAAGATTCAACCGAAGATTCGACCGTCAGCAAATGGAAGAGACCCATTGCCACGGGTAAGTTGACGCGCGAATACTTTTTGAAATGATTAGTAATATTGATAAAGAGATAAGTTGCCTGTTTAAAAAGTACCATCCGCTATCCAATATCATTGAACACTGGTATCTGATTGAACATGTAATGATGTTGCAATTTGCAATAGGTCCAACTTTTGTATAGGCGTAAAACATTTTGTTTTGTTTATGACCTCTGCATCGAATTATACTTTCACAAAAATCTTCGCCAAATGGACATGAATGTCAAAAAACTTTGCAGCGAGGGGCCGTTCTAATAATAAAAAGCTCCACCAAGCCATAATAATGCTGTAATTTCCAATAAGCTCAACTTTGTATACGTCATGGCGTAAAAACTTTTTGGTTTTGTTTATGACCTTCTGTATCATGTTTACCTACCTCCCTATAATGACCAGTCTCCTGACACAATTCCAAAACATTGTGATAAATATGCATGTATATAAACAATGTTCTTTTTGTGATAGATTTTCAGTAAACACCGGGAAAACTGTTGTTTCTCCACCAGTCGAAGAAAGGGAAATCAGAAAATTACCCTTTGGTAGCCTTTTCACTTATGCATGTCTTTCTATCTAATTTCTTTTTTATTTATATAATTTCATGCAACACAGGTTTTAAATTATTTCATGCAACCCCTTTAATGTATTTTATTTATTTAACAAACCAAATCTCATGAACTCCAAAACTTTTTTATCAAGTGGTTGTTAATTCTTTCACAAGATTAACACTGATAACCAAAAATGCATTTTTTTCCCCACATATTTGTGATTCATCATCTAATAATTAACTATTAACTTACTTAATTTCAAAGGAAACATCTGGTTGGCTACTCATACTTAATAAAAATCATAAAAAAAAAAATTTGGTGGCTGACGTCTGGATAGAGTTAGATTAGATTAGATAGATTAATTACGTCTAGAGTTTAAGTCAGAGTTACAATCCAGGATTTTTATTGTTCAGAATGGCAGTCCTAAACCATATGTAAATGTAGAAAAGATAAAATTTAAGTTTATCTTCATTTTTCATATATGTATTTCATCTAATTCCTTTGTATTGCAGTGGCAAAACAGTATTTTTAATTATTTTATGTAATTCCAATATTACTATAAAATGGCCAAAAATGGGATTCGTTTGGAAACATATCTGTCATTTTCTCTATTTTTATAAGAAAACTGTTTTGTATAAGTTAAGGACATGTAAAGAATTAAGGGTTACAATGAGATACCACATTACACTATAATATCATATTACCTTTTGAGATAATATTTTCATTACAACGGAAATTTTCCCTGAAAATGATAATGATAACAACTTCGTATAACGATAATACAAAGTTATTTAATAGAATTGGTAAGCATTTGATGTCGGGAAAAATAATATTGGGAATATTTCATTATATAATGTTATAAGAGATTTTTCTGTCTCGCTTTATTATTATGTCAGATAGCATCGTTTAGCGCGTGACACAGCAGAAAATAATTTAGCATTGATTTTCATAACTAATCAAGGGGAAATGAAGCAAGCAACTTCTATTGGTCATTATGAGATGCTTTTCATTAAGAAAAAAATTATAAGGTAAGTTAATGACACAAAGTTTGTATACTGATGGAATTAATACAAATATTTATTGAGTTATAATAGAAATTTGGGCCTGATGGGTGAGTGGAGCACTCTGGCGCTCAGTACCACAGGTTTCGATTCGAGTTCTGGTGGTACCATGGATGTTTGTAGTGGTTCGAATCCACTTTATACCGTAGGTCCCGATCTAATAGGATCGTAGAGAGTTGATGAGGTTATTGTTACACCGCATCCGTAGCTTATCTTCAAACAACACGCACCCCCCTGGGTAGTGCTAATTGAGCAATGTCGGTGCAGCCCTTGCTTTTGGCATAGAAGGTAACTGTCTAAGTATTTGCCAGCTGCATTAAAGAAAATGAAAAAAATAATAAAAAAATTATTAAAAATATTAACTTAAATAATTTACTAAAAACCTTATATTAATTTGTTATTAAATTAAATTGCCTAAGAATAATAATTTAGAAAATATCACTCCATACTAACGAAATAAAATAAAATATTTATCCAATTAAGAAAATTTTAAATACAAATCAAAATATAAAAGCTAAATATAAGTTGTTGTTGTTGTCGTATCCCCTCATGGAAGGAGAGAAGGGGTTGCAACTTCTGTTGTGATAGATCACCCGTAGGTAGAAGTCTGACTCCTGCTCCGTGTCGCTGAAGAAGGAGAGTAGTGCCTTCCGGGAGGACATTTAGGGTGAACTACCCCGTATTTGTGTATCGTATGATAGAAACGAGGCAAGATGCTGAACATCCCAAAAAGCCATCGAGTCTCCCGTGTTTTGAAACAATGTTTACAACAAAGCTAGCCAGTGGATTGAACATCCACTCTAATGCACACCAGCGCCGCACATTGTCAATGAGCTACAAAGTTCAGGCATTATATATAAGCAATTTTTATATATAAAATTTTCTCAAAATAGGAATTTACATATAGGCGGGTATTTAATAACTTACGGAAATTTATTCAAAATCTATTTTGTATAATTATTTAAGTATATTTATTTCAATTTAATTATTTAATGGATTGTATTTATGAAATCCATAGCAGAATCCGCCCGACATGTGGCAACGTGAGCCGCTGGTGAGCATTATAACAGAGATTCAATCCACTGGCAGCTTTGTGGTAGACACTATTTCAAAAACGATGTTTGGTTTGTCGCTCTGAGGTCATTTTGTGCACACATTGGGCTAATTAGACCGGGACTTGCATTTAACGTGGATTCCAAACAACTCATAAACATCCATGCCACCATCAGGCCTCCCTGAAGCTTGTGGTACCAAAGGCCAAAGAGTCAGCATATTGGCCATCAAGCCGCTCACAAAGTGAAGAAACTCAATGGCGTTTGTGACATTCAATATCTTGTCTCTAGTCAGACTACTAGTTGGAGTTTTCCAATTTTCCCCACGTACGTTATGAAAATGCGGGGTTGTTCCCCCTGAAAGATCCTAGTAGCTGTCCGAAAGTAGTTCCTCCCGGAAGGCACTGCCCTCCTTCTTCAGCGAAGCGATGCCAGGTCAAATTTCTACTTACGTGTGCATCACAACAGAAGCTGTACCCTTCCTCCCATGAGTAGATTACTCAACAATTAGATTAACAATTGGATTACTCAACTTGACAATTTTATAGATTTCAATTTTATAGATTTCAACATTAGAAGTGATATGGTGCTCGACCATAAAATTTATTAGTTGGGATTTATCTGGAACCTTTTCAGTTGAACTATTTTGATAATTGGTTTCTAAAAGTTCGGATTCAATGTGCTGTTTTGTTGCTCAACCGAGAGTCTTTTCAAGAAAATTTTGAAAGGTCTTTTATTCGTAAGTTTGATAGTGAACAATTGATTTTTTCCACATTTGTAACGTCTCGTTCTATACTAGACCTATAACTTCAAGAATATGGATACTTTCAGGAACATGGGAACAATTTAATTTTTATTTACAAGCATATATATATATACACTCAAGAGCCAAAACATTATGACCATCTACCAATAACGAGTTGGCCCACCTTTGGCGTGCAACACAGCTTCAACCCGCCTTGGCATGGATTAATACCACCATTTAATACCAGTTAAATACCACTTCCACCTGATCTCGTGCCTTCCAAGTCATCCAGGCGAGTTCATTGCAAAATGTAGGGGTGGTCATAATGTTTTGGCTCTTGAGTGTATATATATATATAGAAATAAAGAACTCTGGATTATTATAATTTATTATTTACAAATATGAAAATTAAAGATTTAAATTTTATTTACAAATTTAAAAATGCACGATTAAATCACAAGTGCAGCTCACTCTAACATCAGAGAGTTTCAGAGTTCTCCAGTTTACATCAATTTAAAAATACTTGGTCTGCGACAGACCTTAACTGTCACACGGCGTCATACACGAAACCACAAGGGGCTCGCTTTAAAAACAGGCGGAAAACTCTTCTGGTCGACTCGTCGCAGAACTCTCTCCATCTCTTTTTATCAAAAATCTTCTTTTAAGACAATCTGTCAAGAGCGGGGGGTAAGGGGTTGTCAGCTTTCCTTACTTCTCATTGAGTCGACATTTCTCAGCTCGGATTTATCATCTAACACTATGGAACAACTCATGGTATATCATTTGATGCTCATTCTGTAATTGCTTCAACTTGTGAAGTTTGCAGAGATATTCGCTAATTTTCTGAGTCTCATTATACATGATACCGATTATCTACTATCAGCTTTGAATGGCAGGTTGTTCTCATTAGTACAAAACTCTAATTACCTGTACTATAACTACCCATAATAAAGATCATCTGCTGCTATATTTGATTAATGGATTTATTATATATTTGCCAAATAACATACATTCCTCTCTCCTGGTAAGGAAATGCTACAACTCTTTCCGTGGTAAGAAATGCTACAACATTTAAAATTTACAGTTTGCTGAAATCATTCATAATTTGTGGGATAAATTATAGAATTTCAAGTCTGTTATAAGTGGAGAATCAGTGTGTTTGTCAGAAGTGTTTGGCAAGACATTGGAACTTATTTACCATATCATCTCCAGGGGTCGGCAACCTAGTCGGAAGAGCCAAAAATTGCAATTTACCAAATTTCAAAGTTTTTAAAGAGCCACAGATTTTTTTCTTTGCCAACAATAAATAGTACTCGCATAAATATATATTCCCATCTAGTGTCCCGAGAGCGGTAGCAATCCTAGAAGTTCTTCTTTTGGACCTTGGGAAGACATATACCTGACAAAAAAGGGCAACTTGTGCCGTGTCTTTTATGTCGAAGAATCTATAGCAAGTGATAAGGCAGAAGAAAGTTGAATTTCCACCTGGGAAAAATTTGAAGACATTTTAGCTATTCTATCTTGTACTGTTTTAGCGGGTAGTGGCAAATTTTTTTTCAAGATTTCTGGTTTGTTTTTGAAATCACGAAACAGTTTTTCATCATCCGACATCATAGAAACATCCGACGACGGCGTCATTCGAAATTCTGATGGGCTGACGACAGTGACGACAGGGGGGGTGCGGTGAAAAAGCGAGTACAAGTGGCTGAGAGATAGAATCGGTGCCTAATCCTCGTTAATCGATTCAGAACGATTTTTAAAATGTTTTTTTTTTTTTTGATAAAATAAATAGAATTTGGTATGGAACTAAAGAGCCGCAGCTTCACATCCAAAGAGCCGCATGTGGCGAGCCGCAAGTTGCCGACCCCTGATCTATACCAAACTAAGTCATCTGTTAACCATGCTCATTCCTTTATCGTTAACCCAATATTATTTATTTGATCACTTATAAGTCATTATAAAAATTTAAACGAAATTCTTTGGAGAAGTCAGAAATTATTTTACTTCTAAAAACATTATGAATTAAATATAAAAACAAGATTTTATAAATAGAAATTTCATTCAAACGCCACTGAAGCAAAACAGAACCTTTTTTCTTTCTTTCTTTGGTTCAAAACATTTATCATGCTGTTTCTACTACATTTTAAAATTTATAAGCTTACGTTTGCTTTATTTATTTTCAAGTAGGCATGTATTTTTTGGTTCTTGCTTTTTTATACGATAGTTTTTTACAAGTGTTTATTTATCTCTATTTCTTCCTTTTTTTTAAACTTGTGTAATTTTTTTATGAAGAGATTTTATTTTTAACTTTAAGTATAAAATATAAAAAGATAAAAATATATCGGATTAATTTGGAAATTACAATGAAAAAACATAATTAGAGATTTTTAATTACATGCGGTTCACAAATTTTTCATTTTTCTCTCTTTTTTATCATATAACAAAATTAAATATAATCAAAATTTATAGTTAATAAATCTTCAATTTTACGTACTATCAAAATTGTATGTAATACATTAATAATTACTTTTAAATGTTATTAAAAACTTAGAAATCTTTTTTTTGTGTTCTGATATTATCATGTTTTCGAATATACAGACACCTTTTGAATGAGTAACTACTAGCAGCATTTTCAGCGTTTTCCATATTGCACCCAGTATACGCCCACTGCATAGCTCCTCAACAATTTTTAACAAACACCCAAAAATGTCATCTGATTATATTTATCGCCTCTCTGTGTACAGAGCTATGGGGCGAGTGACCAGCGTCTGACACCTCACAGGTTTCGGGTTCGAGTCCCGGCGGTGACATGGATGAATGTAGTGGTTCAGAAACCACTTTAAATTGTAGGTCCCGGTCAAATATGATTGTAGAGCACATGGCTGACAACCCTACCTCGTAAAAAGAAAACATCTCTTGTCTCGAAATCTGCCAGTAGCAGACGGTTTTGGTCCACCATGAAGCTGTTGCACCAATGATGATGATGATATATAGATCTATCTTTTCATTTCTAATATAAATACGTAGAATGTCTTTGGTTCTTACAGCATCATAAATAATTTAAATGTCTGCTAATTTGGTTATCGTCATTTTGTAACCAGCATCACTTAAAATTGATTAATTATGAGGCATACTAACAATACTTATGGATTCCTTTACTATATTTTTCAAGCAGTTGCTTCTTTAGAATATTTTAGAATTCATTTTCTTTAATTTCCTTCTATGATAAATAAAATGTGGGCTTGTTCCTTTTAAATATCCCTAAAACAAAGCATACTTTATATCCTTCTAGGTACACTTTAGCCACTTCCACTGTGAAATATAATTAATTTTAAACCTTTAATTTCAGGTTAAAAAGTACAAACATCCATCCAACATATAAACTCTAAGAAACAAAATTTATGCAAAATAATTCTGAGTCCTTTATAAAGTTAAATAAATTTTATCTTCGAAATTCTCAGATTTCTGGCGCGATTCAATTTCCTAAATTTTATTTATACCTGCTATTAAGTTACAGTATTTCAGGCGTCAAGATAAATCAATGTATCTTCTTTATTTCAAAATAAACCCCAGACATAAAAACAATAAATGAGGTTAAACTAGAGGTTAAAGAAACATTGATTGTCTTAAGAAAGGGCTTAGCTGTAAAGTGTTGAAAATAGTTCATTCCTAGAAACGTTCATTAATTTAACGAAATAAACTTATCCTTTTGAGAAGTAAGGTATTTTGGTGAAAAAGCATCAAATTTCAAAGCACGGGAATAATTACTGAGTACTAAATATATATTATTTAATTGATATAAAAACAAGTAATATAAAAAAAATTTTTAAAGTCAATTCACTCTATTGCAGAAAGTTCTTTATAAATAATTTTCATTCATTTTTTTTTTTTATCTGGCGCCATCTATTGGTAGGTATAGGCAACTTAAATCTAAGAAAAACTGAAATTAATGAATTAAATTTAATTACAGAATCAATATTTGAAAAAACTGTATTAGCATCAAGTGTCCTCCACTAAAAGTTAAAAAATGTATTTGAATTTGAGTGGATGAATATTTCATTAACGATTGAACATTTGAACAAGATATATATAGGGAGAGTGTGAGCTAATAGAAGGAATTGAATAATTAAGTAAATATATATTGTTTTAAATTTCGGGTTATTATATCCATTCTTAAATATTTTACAGCAAAATATTACATAAATATTCATAAAATAAGAAACCATTAGCATTTTCCCACTCCTAAAAATTTGAATTTTGCAAAATTAGTTTTTTGATAGCTTTAATGCAAAGTGCTTTGAATTTATAATAAACTTTGATAAATATAAGAAGGAAAGTAATAAATTTATTTTTAAATACCTTAACATTTATTTTAAATGTGTAAACTACTATAATTAGTTCTAACGATTATAGATTAGTTCTAATTATAATTACTTTATAAGCATTTTCAGAAATATAATTCAAATTTGTAATTATATTCAAATTTATAATTATATTTATAATTATTTAAATTTATATTATTCTTTATATTTATTATCCAAATTTCCTTTCCATTTGAACGAGTTTAATAATTTCAGCAATTGTTTGCTCGGGACTGGATTCTAATGCTGGTGGTGGAATATTTATTTGTGTACTCTTTAATGGGGAGGGGGGTCAGAGAAAACATGCCCTGATCTCACGCACTTTTATTAAGGTGCTTCTAGCTTTTTTAATTTGTATCCTTTAACTTGTCTTTAACTGTTTTAAAGCCTTTTTGGACGTTTTTGTTAAGATTGTCTGGTCTTTTACGTTTGTAATTTTGATTTGTTTGTATGTTATTTTCTTTCTACGATAAGTAGCCAGATTTGTTTTCCAATAAAGCCATAGATAACAACAATATAACAATTTCATTTGTCTAATGCATCGTTCAATGGCAATGCTCGCAACTAGAATGTAAAATGAACATTTTGGAATTCATTGGTGGGGTCCTATGTAGTCATTACACTTGGACTTGAAAAATACAAGATATTGATTCTGATATAATGTTTAATCGATTTTCACGAACAATAAGACATTCCAATGGTAGATTATGGGCATTCTTCCCTATACGATACGTAAATGCAAGGCCACTACCTCTTCAAGTCACCTCCGGAAGATAGTATATATAGAACATAACACATGAACACAAAAACCAAAACAGAACTGAGGAGAAGTAAATTAGAAACACGAACATTTTGCACATGAAAGGTTACCCTCGGTATTCGCTAAATGTAAATTGTATAACTAAACAATCTTAGCATTCGAAATGCAAAATTCTGAAGTGCCACACATTCCAACCTTGTAACCATGCTTCCTCATACCCACTGGCAAGTACGTCCGATGTGACGTTCAAGAGAAATGATCAGTTAGCCTACAGAGTCTCACCATGAGAAGAAGTATATTTCATGCACCCTGCGCGTACCCGAGTTTCGGGTTTTGGCTTTGAAGGGGTCTCCCAACGAATCTAGAATTATCTACCTCTAAATGTGTTAAATAGTGTAAGTCTCTAATTGTATGTGAGTGCCGTTTGTGTGTTTGTAAATACAGTTGTGAGTTCTCCAATCTGTGTCTCAAGTATCTCCATCTAACCTAACCCACAATCTGATTGCCCAATCTGCACACTACAACTTTAAAAGAATAAAACAAAATTAAAAAAAAAAAAGAAGGAAGAAATTATTCAAGATCTGAAATCTGCAACGAAATTGAAAATCCTTTTAAAAAGAAAAACAAAGATCAAAAGATTAAACGGAAAAACCTGCATTGACAAATAAAAAATAAAATCGTACACAATTTACAACAACAAGGTGTTGAAACATGTTGTCCAGGAAATCCGTAAAAATCCGAAAGAAATCAGTAAACCCAAAGGAAATTAATTATATTAATTGAGGATAGCTTAATGCAGGAATACATTTGGAACCGTACCTTGGGATATTATAAAGCACTTTATTTTTTTTCTAGGTAGATAATTGGATCCAAGTCAAAGGCATATCAAGCGAAGTATTCCCATGACATGGAGTAGGGAAATCCTTATAGTATACAATTGAAGAAAGAGAGTACAAGTCTGCGAGCGAAGTCTAGTACAAAAAGAGGATACAAGTCTAATATGCAAAGTATGCAATTGAATAAAACCGAACTGAAAGACAATTTTGTTTTAAATGACAAACATTCTGAAACATCAAGTGACAAAACATTCTGAAAGTTTGTAATAAAATGATATTAAGAGAGCAATTAACAGACTATGATCAAAAAGTCATCTGATTGTGTTGCTGTTACTGTTGCCTTAGTAAACTTATTTGAGTATTAGAGAGTTTTTGCATACCGTATTTTTGGACGTCCGTTAGCTTTTTCTCCCTAGCAAGCATGCTCAATGCAAATTGCGCATGCGTATCTGTAATAATGCTTCTTATGAGCATGCGCACTAGGGAGAAAAAGCTAACGGATGTCCAAAATACGGTATGCAAAAACTCTCCATCATCTGAATGGGGAACATTTATGGCCCGCCGCGGAATTCCATTAATTAGCAATATATATATTCATAAATTAAGTTTTCTTTATATTCTTCAATGGAACACCAGCTCCATGGTGGGCCAAGGTCGTATGCCTACTGGAAAAGTTTGAGACAGGAGATATTCTTTTACAAGGGTAGGGTTGTCTGCCCTACGCCCAATGCTCTACAGTCATATTAGACAGTGACATGCGGTTTAAATTAATTTCCAAATCACTAAAAATACCCATGGCACAACCAGGACTCGAACCCTAAGTCTAAATTAAATTTTAACGTATTTGATTTACAATGAGTTCCATTCAAATAAAAGAACATAAATGCACATATTCTGCTCAAACACTTTTACTTATATGTTATGTAATAATATAAGTAAAATTATATTATATAATATTATATAATAAAATATATAAATATAATAAGTGTTATATTTTAAATTGAAGACATAAGTACATAAATTATATATTTACATGAAACAATAATATAAGCGTCCAGATATTTTTATTTATATTAAATGAAATAACAATATTATAAAATTAAACAGATTATGATATTTATGTTACAACGCATAAGGAAATATTTATCCATAGAAAATATAAACGATTTTCTTTTTTAAATTAAACCAATTCTAGCACATTCCTAAACATTCCCTGATATAAAATATTAATAAATTTAACAATACTTTAAAATATATAGGACTGTAAGAATGTTCGAAATAAATAACTTAGTTAAATATGGAAGGTCCACTTTTCATACTTTCAATTTGTTTTTTATAGCCTAGATAAATAAACATGGCGAATTTTGGAGGTAATTGAATTTATGGTTTCCTAAAGTTTGCTTACAAATGCCAAAGTTAGGGAAAATATTTAAATCGATTACTCCAAATTTATTTCCCAGTTTGCTTATTTAAAATTTATTCCATACTTCGTTTGTACAAATACCGAGTCAAATTTATTCAAAAGCATTTAATTCCTAAGTTAGTATATATTTTACGATTTATAGCGTATTGAGGAAACGATTTGAGTTCGAAAATGGGTTCATACAAAAATATGTAATATCTATATAAAATATATAGCAAATCTATATAAACTTGTATTATATTTTATATGGACCTAAGATGTATAGTAATAAAACATGGATCTTTAACTATTACATTTAAATTTATAAGCTTTTAAATATTTGAAACGTTTTGTGGCTTTAAAATCAATAAAAAATTTTCTCAATAAATGTTGCATTGATATTCAATTTCGAAAATGTACTTTATATATTTTGAATGTGATTAATATATTTTTTTAGCTAAACATTAAATTTATTTATAACTTTCTTAAAATAAAAGTTTTAATAATAAACAATATAATAAAATGTTATATATATGTTTTTATAATTAATAATATAATAAACTTTATATGTTTAATAATAATTTTTTTTTTTTTGTTAATAATATATCTCTCTAGATATTGGATTCAATTTAAGTATACAAGAATTAAAAATAATAATTATATGGAGTTTTTTTTTTTATGCATATTTACAAAAAATAAAAAAAAAAATAAACACACATTTTTTTTTTATATATTTTTTATAATCTAGAAAATTTTTTTAAAAATAGAAACTTATAAACATATTTCATAATCAACTTACTTATATTAAATATTACATAATGTATAGCTAATTCATTTTAAATAATTTAAGCAGATTAGTTTTAATACATAATATATGTTTTAAAAATACTAACGCAAACGACAAATAAATAATGCAAACGATAAATGATGCAAACGATAAATAATGCCAGCGATAAATAAACGCGCTATACATCAAAAGTTACAAAACGTTTTATGTTCTTTGAAAAATAATTTCTAAAGAAATAAAAACTTTAAAGAATTATAAGAAAATCACCATTTTTTGAAAAATCATGAGAAAATAAAAAAAATTTCTTTTCAGATTATAAACAAAAAAAAAAAAAAAACTTTTTTTCTTTTCTTTGATTTTTTAATGGTTGCGTAGAATTCGAAATAAAATATATTAATGCTTTTAGAATAAAAAAAAATTTATTTATAAAAAAATATAATAATTCAAAAAGTGGAATATTTTTACTATTCGCAATGATATTTTAAGCTGTAATAAGATTATTTTCAAACAAGCATTATCTATAACAATTTTCAAAATTCTGGGATTATTTTTATTTATATTTCTTTTTCAATAGATGGTATTTTGAGCTTAAAAATAATATTTTATTTCTTAAACATCGCAAATAGATATTCATTTGTCATGGAAACATTTCACAAATAATATTAAATGCCAAAATTATCTTAAATCAATTTTAATTTATAAACGTATTAAAAATATTTATTGTATATATGATATTTTGATAGCGAAATATTTTACGAATAATTTTTGGCAATTATTGATTATTATAATTGTGTAACCATGCTTCCTCCTACGCACTGACAAGAGCGCCCCCTGTGCCATTCGAGAGAAAAGGTCAGTAGGCCTCGAGACTTTCACCTGAGAGGAAGTACAAAGCAACTTTCGCTACCGCTAAAATATATTTAGTTTATAGTCTCTCATCCAGTGAGGAAATGTATTTAACACACCCCTGCATATTAGTTGACCTACAGAATTTCATGCGGAGAGAAATAATATTTTGCTAATCCTGTGCGTAGCTGAGTATCGGGTTTTCAGCTTAGAAATGAAAACTTCCATGAACCTATTATTATGTCTTTAAATGTGTTAAAATGTTTTGTGCTTGTGTAAATAAAGCTGTGAGTTCGCCAACCTGTGCCTCAAGTATTTCAACCCTAACCACACCCAGTTACATACTGGTTGCCCAACTTGTACACTGCAATTCATTCATTTTTTTCGTAATTAATATAACGATTAAATAATTACGTAATTAACACAATGTACATTTTAAATATGTTTATGACATTTCTTGTCAAAAAGTTGTACAAATTATAAAAAAAATGTATTGGATGGAGAGTACTTAGACCTGTTGTTTTTTGTTGAGCGGAATACTGATATGTATTTAATTTTGGTAGGCTGGATTCCCAAGGTTCTTAGATGCCTTCAATTATGCTGGATTCCCACTCTGTACTAACTAGATCGCATGTTAGAAAAGATCAGCCATTCAGATGAAAGAATGGGCAGGAGATCTGATTTTTGATTGGTTAAAGCATGTGTGATCATTACATTTAGTGGAGATAAAGCTTTAGATTTGAGGAGGAAAATTGTCTTTTGGTGTCGAGGAAAGATATACAAACACATCGAACACTATCAGTAAGTATCCACCATGCATTCCCACAAAAAGCTATAAAATTGAACTCAAAGTTGATAGATTCTCATTTTAAGGACATGTTGACCCTTACGTTAGACTTTGGACTTTGCACTTTGCACGTTATTTTCAAGGACGGGTTAACCTTACGCTAGTCTTTGGATTTTGCACATTCCTTTCTAGGACGAGTTGACCCTTGTGTTAGGCTTTGGAGTTTGCTAGCTCTTTTCGCCCATTAGATTTCGAAATCGATAATGGGAGAGGGAGAAAGAGAAAAGGGAGCGTACGGAGTGTAGTGTAGAGTTCCAGGCAGTACGGAGAGTAAAAACAACGAACTGACTAAAGAAAACTGGATTTTTAAGATGATCTTGCAAATATTTATTATATAATGGTACTTTGTGTGTTATGAGTTGCAGTCGTATAGTGCTGTGTTAGCAAAATTTTAACAAATAAGGCAGCTAAACATCGTGTAATTATTTTGAGAAATAATTTAGTTTTGTATCTACGAACAACACTTCAGTGTTGTCAAATACAAACACATATCTGTCCCTAACTTTTACTCCTCTCGAGTTTGTTCAAAACCAGTGAAAAAAATGTGATTGCAGTGTAACAGGTTCAGAGTGGTTCATCTTATTTAACGCTGAGTCTACTACATATAACCCATTTGGATGACGAATTGTTTAATTCAAAGTTCATAATAATTTGAAACAGCAACCGTACAACATCTTTACATAAAACATTATCCTACCTCTAAAGTGCCTAATAATTTCAGACTGCAACCTTACAACATCTTTACATACTAAATCACTTCCCAGAAAAACTAATACAATATTTGTATTATCAATGAAACATTTTTAACATACATCTCTTGGGTCTCTTGGGAGCATTTCCATTCCCTTAACGACATCAGAGTGATGTTCCAAAAAATGTAAAGACCCCGAGATAAAAGTCCCATTCCATACAGAAAAACGACCAACACTCCCATAAGAGGTGTTGAAAAGAAATGGATTGGGTTTGGCCCATCCAAAACAACACCCACACATCCGTGGCCCTTATCATGTTTCTATCGATCCTCTTCCTAAGTGGAATAAAAGGAAGTTTGCATTTATTTATATTTTTTTCCCCACGCGGAAACATTTCGAGAGTAAGATAATACTTGGATGGATTTGCTATAAAGGGCTCTTTTGTAAGTTTGGAAAGCCATCAGTATTCAATTTCGCTTTTTTTTGGGAAATCAATTCACTTTATGGCATTATTTTTTTTTTCTGGGTGATCGGTATTGTAATGTGTGTTATCACGAAAGATTTGTTATAAGTATCGAATAAACAGTTGCTTTATTGTTATTGGTACGTCGATGAAATTATAAAAGTTCCTATCGTGTGATACGTTAGCATGTTGGATGAAGTTGTCAGAATTTTGAAATGTGCGTGAAAGACTTAATAAACAATCAAAATTTGAAGAAATTTAAAATAATGGAAATAATTCCTGAGAAATTTTATGTTAGATGACAAAATTATTACTTGCCATTTTATATTGAAGCATCTTTGGTATTTTTTCGTATGCATTTCCTGACTGTTATATTCAATTCAAGCCGAAAACATTATGATTTTCATGGGTAGAAATATACACATAATATACACAATATTATTTAATGGTTTATGAAAATCTTGCATTTGTTTTAAAATATCAGCCACTTTGTCCTTTGTTCTGCTTTACCCAAAGCTGGTACCAGAACTTTCCAGAATTTCACCCACATTTAGAAACTGCAATTTTGAACGAACTATAGAATAGCAATTTTGAACGACATATACACTCATGTCCATAAATTAAGGATAATTCAGAATCCTACGAAATTGAACTCTAAAATAAAAATTTCACCTGTAGAATTATCACACACATCTTGAAGAAGAATATGCAAATTATAGGAAACCACCAGATGGCGCGGATAATACGTCACAATGACGAGAGTGTAAGAGAGGGGTATATAAGGAATGGTGGCAAAGAAGTAAAATTGTTCAGAAGCGCTTTAAAAGCTTTTCAGTGCAATAACCGCATAGCTATGGCACAAAGGAAGCATTTGGATGATTTTTTTACGTGGTAGAATTATCGGAAGACTGGAATGTGGACGTACCCAGCTGGAAGTATCCCAGGAACTTGGAATCGCCCAGAGTGTCATCTCCAGGCTTTGGCAACGATTCCAAGATGATGGTAATGTGAGTAGATGTTATGTCAAACATGTAGCATCTTTTTTGTCTTTACCTTTTATTTAATAAATAGACTTTACAAATAAGTCAAATTTGTTTTGCTTCTGTCTCTTTCTTTGCCTGAACTTCATTATCCTTAATTTATGGACATGAGTGTAGAAAGGAAAGGTTTCAAACCATCTTTCCCTCTTTTTTTTGAATGGAAGAATTCCAGTATAAGGGTGTTCATTCCCAATAGAAGAATATTACGGCATATAGATTTATCTAATCCATGCCTGGTGGACTTTCCTCCAATGGAAGGATATTACAATGTATGTATTGAAAGTTATCCATCCCCAGTGCAAACACTGGAGCTTTCGGTTAGGCTTCAACGGTCGGACTTCAAACACAGCTCTTCTGTTTTGGTAGTCGAGTGCGCTATCCATAAAGGCACTCTGGCCCTACCTACCAATATGATTATCGTTTCTGATAATCATAATTTAATGATGTACTAATCCAGTAGGATGTTATATTGATGTCTTATTGCAACCAAAATGTATAATATTTTTGCTAATTAAAATGTTTTATAATAAATATTATTTATTTATTATACATTTGTAAACAAATGATTTTGCATTAATTTATATAATAGGATTCCCCTAACAGGGGAGGTGTAAATAAAAGATATAACGGACTGCGTTCTCAGAAATCACGCAACATTATAAAAATAATTTAATTAAAATATCATCCTAGTATTTCATTTGAATGTTTTTTTTTTTAACATTTAACTGTCAGAAAAAAATTATATTTTAATGTTTATATTTTAAAGTACAATAAAATATTTCTGTGAAACTTTAAAGGACTCTTAGTTTTTCAATGAAAATTATAAGCTGCAATAAATTTTAAAAAAAAATTAATAATAAAAACAAATCTATTGTGTATTAATTATTGTCTTTTATTTGTTTACTATGTAAATTCCAATAGAAGAAAATGCATTATGGCATAGAAATATTTTCACATTAAAATATCAGTATCTCACAGACATATCAATCATAACACTAGATGAGCTGAAGTATTAGTATCAAACCGACGTTTTTTCATTTTTTACTTTCATCTGGATTGCCAAATTGCAAATTTGAAAATAAGAAATTAAAAAAATTTAGTGACATCACTGCGTGAAAAATATCAGGGCCAGTTCCATCAGTAGCAAAAAACATTTGATATCCTCATGACTGATTTGAAGATTCACAATTATATGAGCAAATCCAACAGTGTTCTCAGCTCCTTAATGTTGGCGTGACCTACAGTGACCGGATATCAAAGTGTCACACGATCATCGGCAATCACAGTGATGTTTTGTCACAAAACAGGAACAACCAGAAATTAAAGTTGGAAAAAAAAGTTCTTTCACAAATTAAAAATGTCATGGCATAAGATTAGATAATTTCATATAAATATTTTTTTTTTTTCAGAATAAAAGAGCTCCTTTTTGTCTTAATCACTTAAAATTACTTCTATAAAAAGATTTACACAAAAATAAAAAGTCAAGGTCAAATCACCCCCTTTCCATTCAAAATCAATGAGAGGACTGCGACTTTGACTTTAAACTGCAAATTGCTTTCACATTTATGATTCTGTTCCTGTGAATTTCTGTCATATCCTTTCTATCACTTATAAAAATAAGCGTATCGCCAATCCTCACATTTCGATGGACAACAATACATATTAAATATATTTTATTAAACTAGCCTTTTTTTAGAAGAAATATGTTCAGTTTAAACATACTACAAATGGGATTTTAAATAGACAAACATCAGTCTAGAAAAATGCTACCAGTTCAATAAAACTCAAGCTGGCAACACTTTTTAAGTAGCAGAATAAATCAAGTCCCCCAAAAGAGATAAATTTATCTTCCAATATTTGAAGATGTATGATAAAACGAGATTATCTTTTTCTTAAGACTTATAAAATAAGCAACAAATCCCGAAATGGTGTTGAATTAAGTGTGAGTTATTTTTTACTGAAAAATGAGATATGTGTTTTAAACATAGAGCTGGAGAATATAAATTGCATTATTTTGGAACTTGGTACAGTAAATTTTAAAACATCACAGCTTTGTTGAAACTTGTGGAATGAAACAGCAACTTTATGATCTCTCATAAAAATAGGAATAGTTTTCGAATAGTGATGTTTACGAAAGCCAAGCATTTTGACTTTTGGTAATGTGCTATAAGAAAAACAAATGTATAGATTTGGTTTAGTTTGTCACTCTACGATCATTTTTTGCCCACTCTAGGCTAATTAGACCGGGACCTATACTGTAACATGGATTCTGAACCACTCACAAACATGCATGCCACCGCCAGGAACATATATATGGAAGATTCAATGTTACTTAAGGTACATCACAGCGCAGTAATATCCACATATTACACTCATGTCCATACATTAAGGATAATGAAGTTCAGGCAAAGAAAAAGACAGAACCAAAACAAATTTGACTTATTTGTAAAGTCTATTTATTAAACAAAAGGTAAAGAGCAAAAAAAGATGCTATATGTTTGACATAATTAATAAAAATTACGATTTTTACTCCCTGGAGCAAATTTCAAAAAAGAACCTATTTACAAAAAAACAGTATATCATAGTTAGTATGATGGTTAATATGGAGTATGTCTTCCGTACGATGCAATACAGGCCTTACAACGCCTAGGCATGCTGAGTATCAAATTATCAATCTGATCTTGGGGGAATATTACACCACTCCGACGTTCCGGTTGACATGTGGGAGGGGGTTGACGGGCTGCAATTCGTCGGCCAAGCATATCCCACACATGCTCTATTGATTCAAGTCCGGTGAGTATGCTGACTATAGGGATGATATCCTCCAATTGAAGGCATTCGTCTACAATGTTTGCACGGTGAGGACGGGCGTTGTCATCCATAAACAGAAATTCAGCACCCATGGCGCCCCGAAACAAGCGTACATGTTGTTCCAGAATGACATCCCGATATATGTGGTCTGTCATCGTTACACTGTGAACATGCAGGTCAGTTCTGGAACCAAGAATAATTCCTCCCCAAACGAGCCATCCTGCACCACCGTAACGGTGTCGTTCAATGGTGTTCTCTTGGTGGTAACGGGTACCTGGCGCTCTCCATATGAAAGTCCGGCGAGAATCAGACTGCAAACTAAACCTGGACTCGTCGGAAAACATCACACAAGACCACTGTTGCGGTGTCCACAATGCATGCTCTCTACTCCAGGTTAATCGCAGGCGACAGTGAGTTGCGGTAAGTGGAACACATCTGACAGGCCTATGAGCATATAGACCAATGTGCCCTAAGCGTCTGTACACGGTCTGCCTTGAAACTGTCGTACCGGTAGCTGAAGAGAGCTGACGAGACAGGTCTGATGCTGTGCTCCGTCTGTTTCTTTTGGCAGTAACTGCTAAGTACCGGTCCTCATTCAGCGTTGTAACTCGGGGGCGACCTGTGCTGTAACATCTACTCACATTACCATCATCTTGTAATCGTTGCCAAAGCCTGGAGATGACACTCTGGGCGATTCCAAGTTCCTCGGATACTTCCATCTGGGTACGTCCACATTCCAACCGTCCGATAATTGTACCACGTAAAAAAATTCATCCAAATGCTTCCTTTGTGCCATAACTTTGCGGTTATTGCACTGAAAGGCTTTTAAAGCGCTTGTGAACAATTTTACTTCTTTGCCACCATTCCTTATGTACCCCTCTCTTACACTCTCGTCATTGTGACGTACTATCCGCGCCATCTGGTGGTTTCCTCTAATTTGCATATTTTTCAAGATGTGTGTGATAATTCTACATGTGAAATTTTTATTTTAGAGTTCAATTTCTGTGTGATTCTGAATTATCCTTAATTTATGGGCATTAGTGTATTTGGATTTTATAATACATGCGATCCAATACAGAACATATCCATACATAAGACATATGCCACAGACAGCCCACAACTTCTGCGTCGTATGTAATTTCAGACAACTTCCATCAAGTACCTTGACTACCAATGCAAGACGCGTTACAAATAGCCATCAAGTCACCTAGTATTTGAAAGTAGTGATTTCAAGAGACGCGGTAACTTGAACCTCGATCCTCATGCACGCTAGTTATATGCGTTATCTCTGGGCCAAGAGTGGACAATCGTACTCCTTGTTGCATAGCTACGCCATTTTCCACCACAATTTTAAATGTCCTCTCTCCTCTTTCCAGGAATGTCTCTGGAAGATCAGTACATTAGCTTTTTCCTCCCCCGAATCCCACGAAAGTTCTTGCCTGTTTATGAGTTTATTGTAATCTCCAGAGGGAACACGAGAAACTTTCAATTCAGCTTGAGTGTCCGGTTTTACGGAGAGCTTTTTTTTTATTTATAAACGTTACCTACGTAATTCGGTAATCAATCAGTTTCTTGCCTTCGTTATCCGTCAGTATATTGTTGTTTAGTTCAAGGCAGATTAATATACAAAATTACTTTTGTCCGATGTGAGGCCAATTTGTTAACGTGCATGGCTAACGTGCAGAAAGTCAAGTTCGAATCTACTAACGACATCTGTTGGAATCAATGCTATCAGAAACGATAAGATTCGATGGCGCCTGTGACCACGTGTGTAAATTTTCTCGTGTGATAGTTCGCCTGGCTGGTAGGAGAAATATAGGTTTTTTCACATATAACATGCGAATGCGGGGGATGCATGCGAATATATTTATCTCTAAAAAGTCTTCTAAAACATCGTAAAACGGCTTCTAGAACGGCGTTCAGACGAGAGAACAATAGAAAAAGGGTGAACTCGCTCCAAGGTCTCCGTCTGACCTCGAGGAACATATTAAAATATATTATTTAAAAATATATTGAATTCTTTGAAGCGAGTCACAACGATTTACGTGATTAGTGTCTCTACTGTCATCTTGTGCACAGGAGGACTAAACAGACCAGCACCTACAGTTTAAAGTGGATTCCGAACGACAAACAAACATCCATGCCACCGCCAGGATTAGAACCTGAATCCTGTGATACCAAAGGCCAGAGAACTAACCAATTGGCCACCAGGCCGCTAACGATTGGAGTGAGGAATTAAATACTCACTTGTCAGAGTCGGTTATTTATGAATCATTCGGTTCAATCATAGACCCAGTATAACATGATGTAAGTAAGAAGCAGAGAAATAAAAGTTCTTATAAAAGACAATAAACGTCCCTAAACAACCATTTGTGGCATGGTTGAGATCATGAGAACCACGATTTATAAGAAAAACCATCAAAAATCAGCAGAAATCTACTTCATCATACCGCCCCTCTTATAAGTTCTCGTGAGATGAGAAATTTAGCAGCTGTTCCTGTACAATTGTTTACCATTGCAACAATGTCTAGAAGCAGGGTAAACACACCACCACCCTTATGACGTTATATTATAAATCTATATAACCACCTAAATCGCTATTATACCTCAGTGAATTCAATTTGAAGATATTATCATATCTAAACTGTGCTTCACGCTCGCTAAGCACTACGTTTGAATGACGGATGATATCCGTTTTGTGTACAATGTAAAAGTTTCTTTCTTGCTATTTAATCAAGTTTTGTATAGGAAAAGATAACAACTGTCGTGTTGATAATGAACAATATTGAACGAATAAATTGGGTATTTTTAGTTACGTTATTTGATCAGTAAAAAATCCAATAATTATATTATTATCCGATTACGAATTATCCTGATTACGATTATTATTGTAATTATATTATAATCCGATTACGAATTATTCCGATTCCGATTATTATTATTATATTATAATCCGATTGCGAATATTATTATTGAACTAGATACACTATTTGAGTTTCTTAAACTTTTTCCTCGTGATCCATCTGTTCATAAGAGAATGGGAGTTCAATTCCAGCTAGTTGTGTATGTTATGGATTATTGCTTTCTTATCTCACTTGGTAGACAGCAACATCTACAACAAGTCCATGAATTCATGTGATCTCATGGTAGGAGAGAAGGGGTGGGACAACTTCTGTTGTGATGGAGCACCCTTAGTATCTCACTTGCCTCCGTGTCACTAAAGGAGGATGCAGTGTCTTCCGGGAGGACTTTTTAGAGGCAAATACCCCGCATATGCGTATCGTATGGTAGAAAACCCAGAAAATTCCCACCAGGAAGTTCGACTCACGAGGCAAGATGCTGAACATCCCAAACGCCATACATTTTCTCGCTTTTTGAAACATTGTCTACAATAAAGCCACCAGCGGATTGAACCTCAACCCTCAGCCTATTGCTTATATTTTGTATGTCGTTTTAGTATAGAGGGCACTTGTGCAATGTTGTTGCAGTGTCTAATCCCCAGTTACCTGCAGTGCGGGACGGACATCTCATAAATAATTTATTCATGCATAGAGGGAAAGGGGGCAGCCTCAGTTGGGATGGAGCATTCGTAAGTAGAAGTTTGACTTGGCTCCGTGATACTGAAGAAGGAGTAAGGGATAAAACCCAGAAAGCTCCCACCATGTAATCCAATTAAGAGGCAAGAGGCTGAACATCATAAACGCCATTGAGTCTCCTGGATTTTTGGAACAGTGTCTACAACATAGCTGCCAGCGGAGTGAACCTCCGCTCTAATGCTGAGTAGGGCGTTGCCACTGAGTCACGATTCAGGAAGGGATAATAAAGTGATAACACAGAAATAGTATTGAACTATAAGTGCCTTCGCACTGTAGGCAAAAGAAAACAAAAAATTTCAACCATGAAAAAATTAAATTTAAAAATAGAAAAAGTCTTATAGAGCAAAAAAATAGTTAATAAAACTTGTATTTGGATTCTAATTATGCGTTTCAATTCATTCAGTAGCATTTTAAATTTCGACAAATAATTATAGTTATTTTAAAAAAAATAGGCGAATTATGTATATTAATAAAAATTATTAATTTTTAAGAGGCCATGGATATTTCTAGTGGTTAGGAATCCACATTAAACCGTAGGTTCCAGTCTAATATGACTGTAGGGCTGTCAACCCTACCCCTTCAAAAAAGCAGATCTGCAAAGCTGGCAGACAAACGGCTGCCACCAAAAAGGCTGCAATGCCATTGAAGACTAATTTTTAAATGCCATTATTATATCTTTTACAAATGTATAAAAAGACAATATTTAAGTTGTTACAATGTATTTTAACAATATTTTTTAACCTTTCCAACTAAATAAATTATTTCAAATTGGTTACTACTTTAATTACTATTTAAATTTATTCAGATAAAAAAAATTTTAATTTGCATTTCTACCTAGAAAACAAATATAATTCGTAGAAGAGAATGTGTTTTCTTTTTTTTTTTATTTAAAAAGTTATATATTATTCTTAATCAACTAAAATTTATCTACATTTTATAAAAATTATTTGTGTTCTTATCATGTAAGCTTTTGGTTTTACATTTACCCTTTTTGCTTCTAAATATTTAAAATATTAATTAAATTTAGAAAATAATAATTTTATTATAATATAAATAATATATATATGCATGTATATATAATAAAATAATTGTATTTTTTTTAAATAATGAAATCATTCGAAGAATTTGTTATTTTTTATATGTTAAATAATTAATATTCCTATATTGTAAAAAAAATTATTTTCAAAATTATAATTTTCAAATATATTAAATATATTATAATTATAATTAAATTAACCTCTTGAGGCCTTTGGCCATATAAGTGTACTTTAAATTCTCTATAATTATAAATATTATCATTAATATAAAGAGAAAAAAATTTGATATTAAATTATTCACTACAGAATCTATGAATAATAAAATCACAAACCTTATGGTTTGACTGTACTGTTAAACAGTATTTGGAATATGAAAATAGAGTAAAGAAGTCATTCGATTGTTATCGTTGGATTATTTGAACAAATCGTTAATGTTTGATGAAAATAATGCAATATGTTTATTAATAATTAATGACTGGAATAATAATGAACGGTTTGGGTGATTTATTGGATTATTTGGATATTGAATTGTTGGATTATTTGAACAAATTGTTAATATTTGATAAAAATAATACAACATGTTTAGTTTTAATAATTAATGATCGGAATAATAATGAATAATTAGGATATTAATAGTTGGATTGTTGGATTATTTGGATGGTGAACATTGTATTGTTGGATTATTTGAACAAGTCGTTAATGTTTAATAAAAAATAATACGATAATATCGATATACGATAAAAAATTTCGATAGTTTTAGTATATTTAGTTTTTAATAATTAATGACCGGAATAATAATAAATAATTTGGATTTTTTGTTGGATTATTTGAATATTAAACGTTGGATTTTTTTAAATTAAACATTGGATTGTTGGATTTTTTTGGATAATAAATGTTGGATTGTTGGAATTTTTGGATATTGAACGATGGATTTTTGGATTATTTGAATATTAAACGTTGGATTTTTGGATATTAAACGTTGGATTGTTGGACTTTTTGGATAATAAACGTTGGATTGTTGATTTTTGGATGTTGAAAGCTGGATTTTTGGATTATTTGAACAAATCGATAATATTTGATATGATACAGTATATTTAGTTTTAATAATTAATGGCCGGAATAATAATGAATAATTTGGATAATTTGAGCAAATCGTTAATGTTTGATAAAAATAATACAATATATTTAGTTTTAATACTTAATGACTGGAATAATAAAGAATAATTTGGATAATTTGTTGGATTATTTGAACATATCGTTAATGTTTGATAAAAATATTGCAATTTATTTAATTTATTAATTAATGCTCGGAATAATAATGATTAATGTAAGACCACAATGTACG
Source organism: Caerostris extrusa (assembly GCA_021605095.1). Lineage (NCBI taxonomy): Eukaryota > Metazoa > Arthropoda > Arachnida > Araneae > Araneidae > Caerostris > Caerostris extrusa. Next base: position 30,054 of record BPLR01008291.1, on the reverse strand, counting down.
GAATCATTTCACTTATAAATAACTATATACGCTCAACGGCCACAAATGTCGACATTGTGGGTTTTTTTGTGCATAATTTTTTTTTTTTTAAAATTCTTATCAATATAAAATGAATAAATAGTAATAAAAACAACTATCATCTATTTCTCACTATAAAAAATCGCCACTAAAGATGTTAAATATATTTTAGTTTTTGCTTTGTATCCTACATTTTAAATATAACGTCTGCAAGCCTATCAGTAACTTTCAATTTAAATGAAAGACTGGAGTTTTGCCAAGTCATCTGTTTTCTATCAGATCCGGAAATATTAAATAAAGTTTAATCCACAAATTCAACGGAATACAGGATTTTTTTCTTGGATAATTGAGTCTAGACGTAAATAAATTTAAATAAAGCTGTCAATTCAAATTACCTATACATTTTTCGTTTATTTTCGGTGTAAAGATAAAAAGTGCAAAACCTCAAACAGTATTTTTTTTCCTGTACTTTTGGTATTTTAGAAATCTATTTATCTTTCTTGTTTGTTTGTCTGCATTAGTTTTCAAAACACTATGGGTTTTATTTACCAACAAATAAATAATTTTTAAGTTTTCTAATCCATCTTAAATGTCTAGGTTATGTGAGGAGTTTATTTAATTTTGTTTTGAATATTTTATAATGACAGCATAAATTTCAGATTTATTTATTTACTTGAAACTTCAAGTCAAATAACATACACAAACTTTTTTTCTAATGCAAATGGCAAACACTTAGACAGTTGTCTTTGATGCCTTAAGGCAAGCGCTGCGCCGACGTTACTCATTTAGCACTACCCAGGAGGTACGTTTAGCTTGAAGATAAGCTACGGACGCAGAGTAACAATACCCCCGCAACGCTCTACGATCCTGTTAGACTGGGACCTACGGTTTAGAGTGGATTCTGAACCACCACAAACATCTGGGCACCGCCGGGACTCGAACCCGAAATCGGTGATACCGAGCGCCAGAGCGTTAGCCACTCGGCCATCAGGCACCTGCATACATAAATGTTTGTTAATTAATTGTTGTTGTCTCTTATCCTACTTGGTCGACAGCAACATCTGTACCAAGTCCATAAAACCGTGTGTTCTAACAGAAAGTGTAAAGGTAGAGGTAGCTTCTGTTGTGTTGGATCATCCATAGATAGAAGACTGACTTAGCTCCATGCTGCTGAAGAAGGAAGGCAATGCCTTCCGTGAGAATTTTTAGGAGAAACTACCTCGTATTTACGTATCGTATGGCAGCAAACCCGGAAAACTCCCACCAGGTAATCCGCCTCACGAGGCAAGGTGCCGAATATAACAATCGCCATCGATACTCTTCGTTTTTTTGAAACAGGGCCTACAATAAAGCCGCCAGCGGATTGAACCTCAGCCCTAATGTTCACTAACGGCTCATGTTGCCACTGAGCCATGAATCGGGCCTGTTAATTAATTAATGTTTAAACATTAATTAGATTTATATTATTATTAATTATATTTATATTATTATTAATTATATTATTAAATTTATGTTGTATATTTTATGGTAATATATTTTATATATTGATATGTTTTATTATTTAGTGCTTAACAGTATATATTTTAATCCATATTAAAATTAATTATAAATTAAGAGTTAATTCCGAAATAACACTTATTTTTTTTCGTCTAATGCAGCTGCCTAATAGACCGTGATATTTTTATGTCATAAGGGCTGCACCGATGTTACTCACTTTGCATTATCCAGGGGGCGCGTGTAACTTGATGGTAAGCCACGGAGTAACAATGCCTCCGCAGCGCTCTACGATCCTGTTAGGACCTACGGCTTAAAGTGGATTCCGAACCACTACAAACACCCATGGCAACGCCGGGATTTGAACCCGATACCTGTGGTACCGAACGCCAGTGCGCTAGCCATTCGGCCATCAGGACCAATAACAATTATTAATTAATTCCTTAATATTGTAAAAAGTACATTCCGAAACGTTATAGCATGTTATGGAATTTCTAGCAGAAGCATTTAGCGCAGATAATATTTTTACCATAGGCCTGTTAATGAAATATTTATTTAACTTTCATATTTCATATTTAAAGATAATTTGTTTTGTTTTTGAATTATAATTTTTATATTTTTATATTTTTTATTTCGTATATTAAGATTTAAGATAATATTAGATTAAATTATTCATAGGCATGTTATTATTATTGCTAAGCTTTCCTTTTCTCTTAACTGTGTTAAAAGAAACAATCGATTGCTATGGAATTGTATGATACGTGGAAAATTGTTGTTTTGCAAGAGATTCACAAATTTGTGAAAAAAAGTATATACTGTCATATATAGGAAAATAAAAACATACAAAATAATTAAAAATCACCTGTTTTACTATATTACTGCATTATTTTTATATACTTACCGCATTTTTTAAAAAACTCAGTCTTCGAACCATAACGACGTTAATAGAGCTAGCGTGGGTGTGAGGTGACTTGATTTATAACTACTTCTTTCAATAGCAAACGAACGAATCTTTTAGAAATCAATAGAATTCGTCAGAAAGACATTTAATATTGGACGGCATTGGAAATGAATCGCAAGACTTTTTTTTTTTCAAATACTTATTAATAATGCATTAGGGACTCAGCAAAAATAGAAAAAAATAAATAAAAAAGTAAAATAAAATAAAATGGGGAAAATGTGTACAAATTTCACCGGGATTTCCGCTTGACACTATAATAACTTTACCAAGGACCAGTTTTGACTTGAATTACGTCGGTTTTTTTCAGCCCGCATTGACATTTTCGGATGTGAATAAATTTACAAGACGTTCATTTTTTAAAAATTTTTACTGATTTATTTTTTAATCGGTATTTTATTAATTATTTATTTTAATTCAAATTATTACTTTCAATTAATTTAAATAAATGATTTTAATTAATCAAATTTAAATTAATTAAACACATAAATTAGTTAATTATCGATTCTGATTATTTCAAATAAATAATTAAATTATTTTACTTTTTAGTTCACATTTTTATTTAATTTTTTAAATATTGTGATGTTTGTTATAATTCATGAATAGATTTATAGATTTTATTAATGCTTATAAATTTGTTGTCAGAAAATTCCAGTTAAATGTCCTGAATGATTTGATGGAATATATCAAGAAACGAGCTTTGCAGTAAACAGCGAAACATAGAAAATGTAAAATAGATTGAATATCAGATGACAGACATTAATAGGAGGAGGAGAATATAGGAGTTGGCTATTTGGCATAAATTAATTGGAGTAAGCTGGTTGAGAGACATAAATTAATTGACGAAAAGAATGATTTATTCATACGAGTTATGCAGCTTAATATGAAAATATACATGCTAAAAATATCTTGTGTCTCGCTAAGTTTCCCTTTTTCAATTCCTTCTATTAGCTCACACTCTCCCTATATATATCTTGTTCAAATATTCCATCGTTAATAAAATACTTTTTATTCATCCACTCAAGTTCAAATATATATTTTTTTTGAACTTGTAGCGGATGACACTTGATGCTAATATAGTTATTTCAAATATTAATTCAGCAATTTAATTTAATTAATTCATTTTAGTCTTTTTTTTTTATTTAAGTTGCATATATCTACCAATTAGATGACTAATAGATGCCACCAGATAAACTTAAAAAAAATGAATAAATATTATTCATTAAGGACTTTCTGCAATAGAGTGACAAAAAAAGTAGGAATTGACTTGAAATTTTTTTTTTTTATATTACTTGTTGTGTGCGTTTTTGTAACTCTGGGAATATCTAATGTTTGCAAACATGATCACATGGATCAAGCCAAATGCAATGCTGATTCGCGACTTCAATGGATGGATGGATTTTGGAACTGTAAAACTCATCTTTAACAAAGCCGTAAACACTAAAATTTTGGTGATAGTAGTAAATATAAAATGAATGATAACCAACTGTGAATTATATCTCAATTAGACGTAGAATGAAACCGTTACCTGCAGAAAGCATTGGTCCACCATGGGACTGCTACGCCAATGAAGAAGAAGAATTGTTGCAAATGTATTATTATTATTCTAATTTTTCTGATAAAGCATTTTAACTATTATATAAACGCGGATAAATAAGAAATGCTTGGATACTGTTGAAAAAGCGGATTTTCTAGGCTAACATAACAACCAATTTCACAAGGAAAAATGAACCAAAACTGCTGATGAGTATACCAAGGAGTGACACGATATATTCGTAAACTAGAAGTCCTTTTTTTATGATTGTGGAAGTATGAGATTCTGAAAATCCATATACAACCATTAAAGATTCTTGTTGTAAGTTTTAGTATACTGGTTAAATATGTTTGTTACTGTGTAATCTGGATAATGCTGGATTTGTTACACATTTTCCATTCAAGGCTCGAATGAACTCAGTTGAAAATGCTCCGCGTTTGCAAACAATTAAAAAACATAAAAAAAAAAAGAAACTTTTAGAAAATCACTCATGTTATAATCATTTAATTTTTGAATTTTTTAAGAATCGTTTAGAAACTAATGATTTAATAATTGATCTGTGTTACTTGAGACAGAAAAAACAATGTCAGTTAAAGTATTCAAAAATTTCATTCTAAACACTTATACTACTGTGTCCAAAAAGTAAGACCAATTTTCAATTTAAAATTCAGGGCTTATGGCATTAAATTTTTTTTTTTTTTTTTAGGTTGTTGGCACTGTCCTTGACATCTGTGGGAAATTTCACGTCAAAATATTCATTAGTATTTAAGTTACGCTTGGCTTTGTGAGACACTAAAACTGATTCCGGGGCGATTTTTGAAATGTCGGAATTAATTGAGCAAGAATTTGCGTTAAATTTTGTTTGCGGAAACTTATAGATTGTTACATTGATTGTTATTGTTACAGAAGGCATTCGGCGAGCATTCCTATATCGGAAAGAAATCTTTAGCAGTGATAAAAACAACTTAAAGAAGAGAACGCGTTGAAGACAAGAAAACCCGCCAAAAATGAATCCCATATTGTTTCACAACCACCGCATTCACCTGATTTAGCATCGTGCTACTTCTGGCCATTCCTTAAACTCAAAAGACCAATTCGGGAACATCGTTTTGAGTCGATTGAAGAAACATTTCAAAATCGACTGAATCAGTTTCGGCGTCTCACAATGCCAAGCGTAACTCAAACACTAATGAATATATTCACGTCAAACTTCACAAGGACAGTGCCAGCAACCTAAAAAGATAAAAAAAATGAAATTCCATCAGCCCGGCAATTTTCAATTGAAAATAGATTTTACTTTTTTGGACACAGTAGTACGATCTCACTTTAATATGTGCAGTATCAGAAACGTGCAACGCCATTGGATGCATGAATTTTATTTTTAAATTTTTACAGTTCTAATTATATATTTCAGCCTTCAACTTCCAAAATAATCAATAAACAAATAACTTCACTTAACCCAAACCACCCCATGTTCTCCCGAGCATACCTAATAAGCCTTTCAAGCACCAAACGGTTAACCAATTTCCATTAGGCTGTCATGGTGTGATCGATACTTGTTTCCAAAACTCAATTATTACGTTCGGATTCAAGTTTTAGAGGGAAAACCTCATAAAATTTCATTTAAGTTCCGGCTTAGCTGTAATTTTCATTCCTGCAGCCTCTCCAGAAACGCTTAATTTATCCTCTTTAAAAAAATGTCTCCTCTGCTAACTTCTACCAGTTTAAGTATTAAATGGGCCCCAGTTAATGATACCGCTCGTTAAACAAAACCGCGCAACAATTTAACTCATTTTGTGAAAGAGCTAAATGGTCGTTTCTTTTTCCTTTCCAGATTGAATTTTCGGGTGTTGCTAATTATGCGAAATTTCGCTCTGAGAGCAAGGAAGTTCGAAACTTTGTTGCCACTTCCGGTTTTTATAATCTGGTTTTATTAGTAAATTAGTTTTTTTATTTCTTTTTTGTTAACTGGTGTCACATCTTTTAATCGAATTGAAATAACTGGTTTTGAATAAATAATGTACAAGTAAAAATAGACAAATAGGACAAACAGTAGACATAACAGACTAAGATAGACTAATTTAATTTTTGGATTTTTATTGTTTCTTATCCTACTTGGAAGACAACAACATGTAGACCACGTCCAAGAACCTATGTGGTCTCATGGAAGGAAGGAAAAGGTGGGCAGCTTCTGATGTAATGGAGCACCCGTAGGTAGAAGCCTGTCTTGGCTGCGAATCACTGAAGAAGGAGGAAAGTGCCTTAAGAGAGGACTTTTAGGGACAACTACCTCGTATCTGCGTCGTGTATGGGCGAAAAGTCAGAAATCTCCCACCAGGTAGTCTGACTCACGAAGCAAGATGCTGAACATCACAATCGCTATCTAATCTCCTTGTTTTTGAGGCAGTATCTACAATAAAGCAGCTACCCGATGGAACCTCAGCCCTAATGTTCATCAGTGACACTGTGCCACGAATCGGGCTTTTGTATTTTTAAGAACTATATAGAAACTAATGATTTAATAATCGATCTGAATTAGCTGAGACAGGACGAAACAATGCCAGTTAAAGTATTCAAAAATTATAAATAAAAAAAAAAATTATAATCTGAACTTAATTTGCGACAAAAACATGCAACGTCATTGGATGCCTGATTTAAAAAAAAAATTTACACTTCTCTTTATATATTTCAGCCTTCAACTTCACAACTAATCAATAAACAAATAACTTTACTCATCCCAAACCACCCCATGTTATCCCTGAACCTACCTAATAAGCCTTACAAGCACAAACCGGTTAACCAATTTCCATTAGGCTGTCATGGTGTGATCGATACTTGTTTCTAAAACTCAATTATTACGTTCGGATTAAAGTTTTGGAGGGAAAACCTCATAAAATTTCATTTAAGTTCCGCGTTAGCTATAATTTTCATTCCTGCAGCCTCTTCAGAAACGCGTAATTTATCCTCTTTTAAAAAAATTTCTTCCCTGCTAACTTCCAGTTTAAGTATTAAAGTATTAAATGGGCCCCAGTTAATGATATCGCTCGTTAAACAAAACCGCGCAACAATTTAACTCATTTTGTGAAAGAGCTATTTCTTTTTCTTGCAAATTGCATTTTTGGGTGCTGCTAATTATGCGAAGGTTCACTCCAAGAACAGAGGAAGTTCTAAACTTTGTTGCCACTTCCGCTTTTTTTATAATCTGGTTTTATAAGTAAAAATGTTTTTTTTTTTTTTTGCTTCATTTTTTTTTAAGTGGTGTCACGTTTTTTTAATCGAATTAAAATAATTGGTTCTGAATAAATAATATGAGCGAAAAATAGACTAATAAGACTTCAAAAAAAAAAATTAAAAGGTCCCTACATCACGTTAACTGCACACTCAGCTATAAGTTTGGCAACTATATTAACTATTTTAAGTGAAAATTATTTTTTTTTATGTTCTAATCCAGGATGGCCAGAAATTAGTTTGGAAACGTCAAAGCTGAATATTTTCGAAATATTAATAGTGAAATATATTAATTATACATTTAAATGTCAGATTAGAAGCATCTTATTCTGTGGATGGATGGAAGCCGTATATATATGATGCATATATATGCATCGTATGTATAAAATCGTATATGTATGTCGCTGTTTTCCGAGTGACTAGCACTCGGTGCCATAAGTTTCGAGTTCGAGTACCGGCAGTGCTGTCATAGATGCTTGTAATGGTTCGGAATCCACTTTAAACCTTGGATCCCGGTCTGACATGTCTGTAGATCTGGTTTTATTAGTAAAAATGTTTTTTTTTTCCCTTCATTTTTTTTTTTTTGTTGTTGTTGTTAAGTGGTGTCACAATTTTTTAATCGAATTAAAATAATTGGTTTTGAATAAGTAATGCGTGGGTAAAAATAGACTAATAAGCCTTAAAATAAAGCTTCGATTGAATATTATAATTCCGCTGACAAAATTGTATTCGAGACGAAGTTATGACCCTCATATTCATAATATTAAAATTAACAAATAAGTGAATATCTTTTAAAAGATGAGGAAACAAATCACTGAAACAAAACTGTAATTGGCTAGGGCTATATACAAGTTACCCATGAAATTTAGAAATTAATATAAAAACAACAACGATCTTAAAAAATAAAAAAATTTAAATTAAATAATAGAACTGAATTCCAAACGATTTTTCTATTCCTTCTATTAGCTCACACTCTCCCTATATATATCTTGTTCAAATTTTCAATCGTTCATAAAATACTTTTTTATTCCTCCACTCAAGTTCAAATACATTTTTTTTAAACTTGTAGTGGATGACACTGGATGTTAATACAGTTTTTTCAAATATTAAATCATTAATTAAATTAAATGAATTAATTTTAGTTTTTTTAGATTTAATTTGCACATATCTACCAATAGATGGCGGCAGATAAACTTAAAAAAATGATTGAATATTATTTATAAAAGACTTTCTGCAATAGAGTGAAAATAAAGCAGGAATTTAATTTTTTTTTTAATATTACTTGTTTTGATATATACATATATATATATAATTAATACAATATCGCTTATGTTAATGCTTTATTGTATTTGTCTTCTGTGATCCACCAAGCAATAAATATTTAAAATGTAGAGATTATCTGATTTATTACGTAATTTACTGTTTGTCTATAAAAATATACGCCAAATGTGCAACAAATTCTGAAACAACAATAGCAATTTTGGCAACAAATTTCTCTCTGAAGGTGATCGAATGCTGTTAATTTGGTACTCGTTAAAAAAAAAAAAAAATATATCTAAAATTTTCAATCGAAATTAAAGAATCCTCAGACAGTATTCTGTATTCTAAGATGCACCATCGTGTAAAGTGTTAAATTTACTGTTATACAATCTTTAGATTATTGATTACCAAATCATGTTATTTATAAGAAATATGTACAATTCTTTTAATATATTCAATATTAAATGTACATTAAAGCATTTTTGGACATTACTAAATTACAAAGAACATAGTATAAATCTCAGTAATGTTCCAACTAAATTATAAATTAATAATCTAATTAAAAGTAATTATAATTTATTTGAGCATTTAATTGTTAGAATTCGCATTAAAAATTAAAAAAAGTTAATAAACGCACATTGTCCATCAAAAATCGAAATCTTCTTCATTTATATTCCTCTCCTGCAAGCTCAAACGTTAATTTAATCCCGTAATTTAATCACCATAAGAATAATTATAATTTATTCGAATATTTAATTGTCAAATTAGTATTAAAAAGTAAAAAAAAAGGCAATAAATGTACAATATCCATCAAAAATTTAAATTCTTTGATAACAGCTATATTGGAATTCCTCTCTTGCAAGATCAAATGATAATTTAATCCCACGTGAACTTTTAAGTTTAAATCGGAAGACAGTAATTAATATTTCAGGCACATGGTCATCATGGATTCCAACTAGAAGATGCGAATCAATTGAAACAGAAAGATTATTCATATCTTCTGTCAAGACGTCGCATTGGAGGAGCGGAAAGTTAAAAATGAATCACACTGGATTCTTGGATGTAGAACCATCAAACAGCGCATTTGAATCCAAGACCTGCATGTCATGATTTATGAATCCTAGATTAATTAATTAGACATTAGCATCGATAACATGGGTTCTGAGGGATTGACAAAGCTTTGAATTCATTAGAGCTGAAATGTGTGCCTTGATTTCAAAAGGTCTTCGTAATTGATTTAAAATCCTCGTTTGAATATTATATAAAATTATCCTTTCCTCAATCTTATCGGATTACTACAATATGTGAGGAATTGTAATCAACTAAAATATGTCAAAGTTTAACGGTAATAATTAAACTTCAGCATTTAATTGTGGTTTATAATTCATTTCAGTTTAAATATGAGCAACTATATAATAGAATTTTGTAGAATATTTGTCCTTATTATATATTTATTCTTTTTTAAATTTCAAGCGTTAATTTATGTTGCTCGATACTTAACAAACGGATTATAGAAAAATATATTTTAAATATATAATAATTAATTTTGATTTTGATTTTCTATATACAAATAATGAAAAAAAAAAAATTAGTTTTCAACAAGCTGACGTTTTAAATGGTTATTTTATGTTTATAATTGTAACGATTTATTCAAGTTGAACCGAAAACTTGCATTTCATAGTTTCTAAATCCTTAAATTAATAGGATATTAGCAGTGATAACATGGATTATGTAGAATTGATAAAGCTTTGAATTTATTTGAGTTGAAATAAGTTATGTATAGTATTTACATTTACAGATATAGAATATTTAGAGATATAGATTACAGATATATATATATATAGAGAGAGAGAGAGAGATTGAGAGATAGATTACTAAATATCGCGTTAAAAGAATCTATCATTAAGAAATATATACAGTTATTTTAATATTTTTAATGTTAAATGGGTACCAAAACATTTTTTTTTTTTGGTATTACTAAATTACAAAGAATTTAGTGATATATCCGTAATGCATCAATTGAATTATAAATTAATAATCTAATTAAAAGTAATTATATATTATTCCAGAATTTAATTGTTAGAATTAGCATTAAAAATAACGAAAAAATTAATAAACGTGTATATCCATCAAAAATTGAAATTCTTTAATAACTGCTTCATCAGTATTCCTCTCCTGCAAGCTTAAATGATGATTTCATCCCACGTGAACTTTCAGTTTAAATCTGAACACAGTAATTAATATTTCAGCCAAATGGCCATCTTGGATTCCTTTTAGAAGATGCGAATCAGTTGGAGCAGAAAGATTATTCATTTCTTCTGTCAAGACGTCGTATCGGAGGAGCGGAAAGTTAAAAATGAATCACACTGGATTCTTGGACGGAGAACCATCAAACGGCGCATTGGAATCGAAGACCTGCATGTCATAGTTTCTGAATCTAAATTAATTACACATTAGCATCGATAACATGGGTTACCAGGGATTGACAAAGCTTTGAATGCATTAGAGCTGAAATGTGTGCCTTGATTTCAAAAGGTCTTCCTTCGTAATTGATTTAAAATCTCGTTTGAATATTATATAAAATTATCCTTTCCTCATTCTTCGCAGATTGCTACAATATGTGAGGAATTGTAATCAACTAAAATATGTCAAAGTTTAATGATAATAATTAAATTTCAGCACCTAATTGTGGTTTATAATTCATTTTATTTTAAATATGAACAGCTGAATATTCAATTTTTTGTAGAAGATTTGTCCTTATCATATATTTATTTTTTAACTTTCGCGTGTGAATTTATGTTGGGCGATTCTTAACAAATATATTGTAATAAATATATATTTTAATTATAAACTATGTGTAAAAAAAAAAATTTTGTTTTTGATTCTCTATTTGCAGATAAAGTAAAAGAAATATTCTTATTCAACAAGCTTATGTTTTAACGATTTTTTTTTATGCTTATTAGTGTAACTCTTTAATCATATTGAATCGAAAACCTGGTTTTCATAGTTTCTAAATACTAAATTAATTAGACATTAGCATTAATAATATGTTTTATGAGGAAATGTCAAGGCTTTGAATTCATTTGAGTTGCAATTATTTATATATAGTAAAAAGCTTTACATTTACAGATAGACATATTTTATATAGTCATAGATTACTAAATATGGTGTTACCGAATAATTAATTAGCAACTATGTACAAATCTTTTAATATTTTTAATGTTAAATGTGCTCCAAAATATTTTTTTTTTACATTACTAAATAACAAAGAATTTAGAGATATGCCCCAAATGAGCCAATGAATTATAATATAATAATCTAAATAAAAGGAATTATAATTTATTCGAGCATTTAATTGTTAGAATTGATATTAAAAATTAAAAAAAAATTCATAAATCAACAATATCCATCAAAAATTCAAATTCTTTAATAACTGATTCATCAATATTCTTCTCCAGCCAGCTCAAATGATAATTTAATCCCACGTGAGCTCTCAAGTTTAAATCTGAGCACAGTAATTAATATTTTTAGGATAAATGGCGATCATGGATTCCATTCGCAGATGCGAATCCATTGAAACAGAAAGATTATTCATTTCTTCTGTCAAGACGTCGCATTGGAGGAACGGAAAATTAAAAATGAATCGCACTGGTCTCTTGGACGGAGAACCATCAAACAAGAGCATTTGAATCGAAGACCTGCATGTCATAATTTAGGAATCCCAGATTAATTAATTAGACATTAACATCGATAATATGGGTTATGAAGGATTGACAAAGCTTTGAATTCATTAGAGCTGAAATGTGTGCCTTGATTTCAAAAAGGTCTTCGTAATTGATTTAAAATCCTCGTTTGAATATTATATAAAATTACATTTTCTCGATCTTCACAGATTGTTGCAATATGTGAGGAATTGTAATCAACTAAGATATTTCAAAGTTTAATGGCAATAATTAAACTTCAGCACCTAATTGGGGTTTATAGTCCACTTTATTTTAAATATGGGCAGCTAAATATTGAATTTTTGTAGAAGATTTGTGCTTTTCATTTATTTAATTATTTTTTTTTAACTTTCAAGTGTCAATTTATGTTGCGAAATTCTTAACAAATAGATTAAAATAAACATATTTTTTTAAATATAAAATAATTAGTTTTGTTTTTATATGCAAAAAGTATAAAAAAATATATTTATATATAACAAGCTGATGTTTTAAAGAGTTTTTTTATGTTTGTTAATGTAACGATTTAAATCATATTGATTTGAAAATCTGATTTCCTAGTTTGTGAATCCTAAATTAATTATACATTGGCATTGAGAACATGGCTTATAAGGAATTGGCATTGAGAACATTTATAAGGAATTGGCAATTTAGAGTTGAAATGTGCCTTAATTTCAAAGGTTCTACGTATACGATTTGTGTGAGCTCCCGTTTTGAATTCCTCGTTTGAATATTATATAAAAATTATTCCTTCTCAATCTTCACAGATTATGGAAGCTGCAATAATGTGTGGAGAATTTTAATCAGATGTAACATATCAAAATATAATGGTCAATCATTAAACTACAGTGCCTAATTGTAGTTTATAATTCATTTTATTTTTGAATATAGGCTGTTAAAAAACTATTACAATTATTTGTAAAAGACATGTGCTTATCATATATTTAATTTTTATTTTAACATTCAAGAGTCCATTTACTTTTCACAGTTCTTACAAATAGATTATAATAAAATAAATTTTAAATATATATGATTATTAGATTATTTTTCTTCTCTACATGCAAATAAAGAAAAAATAAATCCCTTTTAGTCAACCATCCGAAATTTCGAAGATTTTTTTTTTTATGTCACAACCGTGCTTCCTCTTACACGCTAGCAAGAGTGGCCCTTCTGATATTCAGGAGAAATGTCAGTTGGCCTCAAGACACTCACCCGTGAGGAAGTACAGTGCAACCTGTGCTCCGGCTCATAAACGTTTAGATTATAGTCTGTCATCCCGAAAGGAATATACTTAGTAGAAGACCCTGATATTAGCGCATTAGTTAACCTACAATCTGGTTTATTAATATAACTCTTTAATCATACTCCCAATATTTTTGCCCATTTTCAGCAGGTTGGCATAAGTTTGAATTTCTCTTATCAATGTGCTTTGCAGTTGGCTTTGATTATGAAAAAGCTGGCTATTATCGGGCATCAGCCGTCAGTTTGTAGGTTTACGGGTCTTCTCCGATATTGCAGGGACATGATGGTAGTTACCCTTAAAAAATTCTGAGTACCCAAAACGCCCTTCTGCCCATTTTTGCAAACATTTCTTAGCATAAAGAAATAAAACACGACGTCACAAGATAAAAATAACTTGTATATTTATCTTTGAAAAAAACAATATTTAATATTTTTGTCAATATAATAGAACTTATAGATTCCTTTTTTTTTTATAATTAATGACAAATTTATATGCAATGTACATAAAACTATTACTTTTTTTTTTTTTGGATAATGGTATTTTAAGTTAAGATCCTAACAATTTCATATTAATAATTATAAAACTGAGGCTCGTGTTCATGTCGAAAAGGGTAAATCCCTTGCCATAGAGGAGAATATTTAGACGAACGATGGCTTTAACTGTCATAAAATTCAAAATGATTAATAATTAATGGCTGATTTTAAGAAATAATACACTTTAAATTTAAAATATTCTTTAAAAAAAAAACCTTCCCTCCCGTATTAAAAACATATTTAAAAGGTTTTATTTATTTATTTATTTTTATTTTGCTGCAATCAAATAACGAGTCAATAGAACATAATTATATTAATGTAATCATGCTTCCTCCCCCACACTGGCAAGAGCGCCCCCTGTGCCGTTTAGGAGAAATGATCAGTTGGACTAAAGACTCTAACACGAGACGAAGTAGAGCGCAAGCCTGCTCTCCCCCTGAGAAATGTTTAGTAGGTCTACAATATCTCACACTAGAGGAAATACATTTAGCGCAACTCTGCGTATTAGTTGGCCTAGTAACTCTCACCTGGAGATGAAGTATCTTTCGCGCATCCTGCACGTAACCGAATTCTATATTTTTAGCTTGAAAGGGAAAGACCACATCTACTGTACATAAAAATAATTGTGGCAGACAAAAGATCGAAGGGGGGAGTGGCCTAAGTCAAAATAAATATTTTTTTTCCTTTGCAAAGCTTAAATCTTTATATCTTTTGAAATATACATAGTATTTATTCTTAAAATTATACTTTTAGACTATCAAATAAAAAAAATGTTTTAAAATTCTTATTGGCTAGCTTGTAACAATTTAGGAACGATCTGTAACCTTTTTTAAAATTATGTTTAAAGTCAGTATCTTGGGAGCAAAACAGTGCTGACTTCTTAAAATATCACGTTTCCTCAAAAACTTTTTTTTTTTGCCAAAAAAGATTCATGTTTAAAGTACAATTAACTGACCTGCGAATAAAACTCTGCCAGGACTCTAGGTAACACTGCTACTAAAAGAACACGTTAATTTTTTTATAGCTTAAGTTAAAACATTCCATTTGTTACCATTGTTAACAGTCCCTCATGGATCGCCCACTGAACTCTAGTTGTTGTTGTTGTTCATCATTTTCCCCCATTTTAAGTGAAAAGTCTAACAAGAATTTTTTTAAAGAAAGATCTTAACTATAACGAAAAAGAAAACATTCTGAATAGGAGAGAAAAAAAGTGTTTTAGTGTAAACATTCCACATTTATCTTCATTGTTAATTATCAAGAGTCATGGCAGTTCAAGCAAAAGTGGTGTTCGTTTTTTTAGATTTTTTTCCACCATTTGTCTATCACATGAATGTTTGAAACAATGCCGATTAAATATTAACAATTTACTTTAAAGATTGAATAGTTTATTTAATACCATTTAAGAGTTTTCGTGAGTTAAATGAGAAAATAAAAATAATCTGTATAATATGCCTATGTATGTAATATGTATATGTATGCAAATATGTTATATGCATATTATGTGTATGCAATGTACGTTATATGTATATGTAACTGTATGCAAAGTATGTAATATGTATATGTTTCGGTATATGCAATATATATACGATATATATGTGTGTAATGTATGCATTGTATGTAATATGTATATGTTTCTAAATTTGTATAATATGTACTTGTTTCTGTATTTGTATAATATATATATATATATATATATATATATATTTATATATAATATATGTATATTTATATAATATGTATAATGTATCTCAACCCAACCACTCTCAGTTACAATCAGGGTGCCCAATATTCAAATTACTTTAATAGGAAAAGATCTTTCTCATTTTGCGCCAGACGAAAAAAAAATTTTAATAACAGGTTGTTTTACTGAACAAAATACATTTATAAAATGATGTTATTTAGTAATAATTACATTTCAACACAACTGATTTATTCCAAACTTCTGTCACTGAGGAACGTTTAGTTGGTTTACAATCTCTCCCCCTAGAGGAAATATATTTAACACAACTCTGCATATTAGTTCGCTTACATATTCTAGCCCGGTGAAGAGATATATTTCGCGCATCCTGCACATAGCCGAAACTTCATATTTTTACCTTAGAAATCGAAAGACCATGCCTATATAGAAGTGTGCTGTAAATAATTAATAATTGTGACAGACAAAGATCGAATTGGGAAGTGGATTAAGTAAAAATAAATTTGTTTTTCATTTGCAAAGTTTAAATCATTATATATTTTGAAAGGTGCATAGGGTTTATTCTTAAAATTATACTTTTAGACTATAAAAAAAATGTTTTAAATTTGTTTTTACTAACTTGTAATAATTTAGAACGGTGTGTAAACTTTTTTTAAATATATGATGTTTAAACTCAGTATCTTGAGATCCAAATAGCGTTCGCTTCTTAAAATATCACGTTTCTACAACAACTATTTTTTTTGCCAAAAAAAGATTCATGTTTAAAGTACAATTAACTGACCTGCGAATAAAACTCTGCCAGGACTCTAGGTAATACAACTACTAAGAGAACATGTTTATTTTTTATAGCTTAAGTTAAAAGCACTCCATTTGTTACCATAGTTAACAGTCACTCTTGGATCGCCCGCTGAACTCTTAGTTGCTGTTGTTGTTCTTCATTTTCCCTCATTTTAAGTGAAAAGTCTAACAAGGAAATTTTTTTAAAAGAAAGATCTTAACTATAACGAAAAAGAAAACATTCTGAATAAGGGGGGAAAAGTGTTTTAGTGTAAACATTCCACATTCATCTTCATTGTTAATTGTCAGAGTCATGGCAGTTCTTTTTTGTTGGCGTTCTTTTTTTTTACATTTCTTTTTCCCCTTTTGTCTATCACATGAATGTTTGAAACCGTAAAGCGGATTAAATATTAACAACTTACTTTAAAGGTTGATAGTTTTTAATATCATTTAAGAATGTTCGAGAATTAAAAAGAGATAAATAAACAAATAGTCTGTATAATATGCATATGGATGTAATATATGCATATAGAGATACAGATACATATAATCTCTATATGTATATATGTGTAATGTATGTGTAATATATGTATCTGAATAATATGAAATTATGTGTAATGTATGCAATATGTATCTGTATAATATGTATATGTATGTAATATATGTTTCTGTATCTGCAAAATGTGTATATATATATATATATATATATATATATATATAATATATATATTTATGTATACATTATATAATATATATGTATCTGCTAAATATGTATATATATGCAATGTATGTAATATGTAACATATGCATCTACACCCACGAGCCAAAACATTATGACCACCCCTACATTTTGCAATGAACTCGCCTGGATGACGTGAGAGGCACGTGATCAGGTGGAAGTGGTATTTAACTCCTGCTGGAGAGTCTGAATAATCATTATTTCAATTACTTCTGTGCGTGATGGGAAAGGCTGCGGATCTAAGTGACTTTGATAGAGGGCAGATTGTAATGGCTCGAAGGCTCGGAACAAGTATTTTCGAAACTGCACGACTCGTGGGTTGTTCGCAATCTACAGTTGTTAGTACTTATGCAAAGTG
This sequence comes from Caerostris extrusa, assembly GCA_021605095.1. Lineage (NCBI taxonomy): Eukaryota > Metazoa > Arthropoda > Arachnida > Araneae > Araneidae > Caerostris > Caerostris extrusa. The sequence continues at coordinate 12,497 of BPLR01008291.1, read as the reverse complement.
GATGAATGACGAGTGAAACCAGCAATAGACGTCATGGTGTTGGAAGTCCACTCGCTATCAAAGAAAAAAGGTCTTCGGAGACTGTCTCGCATGGTGATGCAAAACCGGAGCCGGACAGTGGCTCAGCTGACAGCCCAATACAATACAGGGCCAAGTAGAATAGTATCGGAGCACACACTGTTCAGCGGACACTGTTGGATATGGGGCTACGCAGCAAACTTGCCTTTGCGCGCCAAGCGTCATCGCCAACTGCGCCAGCGCTGGGCCTGGGAACATCGGGACTGGTCCATGGATCAGTGGGAGAGAGTTGCCTGGTGAGATGAATCACGGTTTGTCATTCATTACGCCGATGGCCGTGTCAGGATACGCCGTCATCCAGGCGAACAGTTGCTCCTCAATGTACAGTAGGTCATACACAGGCCGGTGAGGGCGGTATTATGCTTGGGGGACATTCTCGTGGGCGTCTCTGGGACCCGTGGTTGTGGTAGAGCAGACCATGAATACTACAGGGTATCTGAACATCATTGCGTACCAGTTGCATCCTTACATGGCCTCTGTTTTCCAGCTGGGAATGGAATGTTCCAGCAGGACAACGCCCCTTTTGTCACAAGGCTAAAATTGTGTTGGAGTGGTTCCAGGAACAGGATGCTGAATTCCAGTTAATGTCCTGGCCGCCTAACTCCCTGGATCTTAATCCGATAGAAATTTGGAATGTCCTGGGATGGCAGCTCAGAGTTCAAAGACCACCAATTCGCAATATCTCGATTTGCGGGACCGTTGCTTGAACATCTGGCACAATCTGTCTCCCGACCATCTACCATGGACTTGTGGCATCCATGCCAAGGCGGGTTGAAGCTGTGTTGCGCGCTAAAGGAGGGCCACCCTCGTTATTGACAGGTTATCATAATGTTTTGGCTCTCAAGTGTATATATATATATATATATATATATATATACACGTGACATATATACTATATACACACTTGACAAATACAGAAACATATATACATATTATAAAAATACAGAAAAATACATATTATATACATTTACACATATATATATGTATACTATACAGATACATATACTTATTACATACATTAGATATATATACATACTATATAGATACATATACTTATACGCATTATATACATTACATACATATAATGTATATAATATAAGCATATGTATCTGTATAGTATACATATATATATATGTGTGTAAAATGTATATGATATGTATTTTTTCTGTATTTTTATAATATGTATATATGTTTCTGTATTTATAATATGTACCAGGTGGGCGGAAAAGTTCGTAGGCTAGCATAGAAAAATTCTTTTTTCTATGCTACGTATACTGATAGAAATTCTGATTTTGATTTTATTATTCAATTATTCAATATAGTTGGCGTCGAGGGCGATACAACGATTATAGCGGTCATACAATTTTTCGATGCCATTTTTATAGTACGATTTGTCTTTAGCCTCAAAATAGGCTTCAGTTTCGGCGATTACCTCTTCATCGGCGCGAAATTTCTGTCCAGCGAGCATCTTCTTGAGGTCTGAGAACAGGAAAATGTCGCTGGCGCCAGATCTGGAGATTACGGTGGATGCGGAAGCAATTCGAAGCCCAATTCATGCAATTTTGCCATCGTTTTCATGGATTTGTGACATGGTGTATTGTCTTGATGAAAGAGCACTTTCTTCTTCTTCAAAGGAGGCCGTTTTTTCCGCGATTTCGTCTTTCAAACGCTCAATAACGCTACGTAATAGTCGCTGTTTATTGTTTTTCCCTTTTAAGATAGTCAATGAATATTATACCATGCGTATCCCAAAATATTAATACCATAACCTAGCCAACCGACTTTTGCGTCTTTCCACGCTTTGGAGTCGGTTCATCACGTGCACTCCACTCGACTGACTGTCGATTGCACTCCGGTGTGAAAGGATGGAACCATGTTTCATCCATTGTCACATATCGACGCAAAAATTCGGGTTTATTTCAATTAAACAGCTCCAAACATTGCTTAGAATCATCAATTCGCTGTTGTTTTTTGTTCGATTGTGAGCTCGTACGGCACCCACTTTGAACAGAGCTTTCGCATATCCAAATATTCATTCACGATATGCCCAACACGTTCCTTTGATATCTTTAGGGTCTCGGCTATCTCAATCAACTTCACTTTACGGTTATCAAAATTATTTTGTGGACTTTTTGATGTTTTCGTCGGTAACAGCCACTTGCATCGTCCTAGGTGATCATTTCGCCTCGTTTAAATTTAGCAAACCACTTCTCTACGGTTGATTTTCTTGGTGCAAAGTCCGAATAATGTTTATCAACCAAGCCTTGGCTTCAATAGTAATTTTTTTCGCCAAAAAGCAATGCTTTATTAACACACGAAATTACGTTTTATCCATTTTTTCAAACTAACAAAAGTTGCTTCACTAAAAATGCTATAACTCACATACTAATAGTGCAACAGCTGTCAAATTTATACACGTGTCTTTTGAAGGTGAGGGTAACTAAACATCATATGGATTAATACTAAGAGCCATCTATGTGTCAGCCTATGAACATTTCAGCCCACCTGTTTTATGTGTATATGTTTCTGCATTTGCATAATATATAATAATATGTTTGTATATTCAACTACGATTATTTTATTACGAAAAGCCGATCTATTCGTACATCGAGAATGATCATCGCTAAAAACATTGATTCTATTTCATATATTTTCAAATTTGAAGTTTTAATGTACTGTATTATTCAAATGAGAAATATATTTTCTCTTATTAATTAATTGTTTGTCATAAATGGATATCAAACCAAATTAATTATAATAAACGAAAAAATTCGCTGTAGAATTTCAATTTGCCTCGAGGGAACGTGATTTATCAATTATTCATTGGAAGTTCATGTTTATAACATATTAATTATATTAATTAATTTTATAACTCATTAATTTATTAATCAAATTACTTTTTCATGAACTCTATTCCTTTGACGACTAACTTGAAAAAATTAAATGAATAATCATATAAAAAAATTATTAAAACAATAATCGAATAAAAAATTATTAAAATTACTTTTAATTAAACTAACTAATGATATTAATATTGAAATTACTAACCCCAACTTATCTTTAAATCACATTTTCTATTGTTTTAAGTCTCATGACATCTAAATATTTAACTTTTAATTAACTATTATTTTTAAATTAAAAATATATCCTGGTTTTGTCTGGTTTATTAAAATGTGACATTTTTAATTTTAAAAGACTTTTATTTAAATAAAATATTAATTACAATATCAAAGTTACAAAATTGTAAAGTAAACAAAACAAAATTAATTACAAAATTGTAATTACAAAAATTGTAAAATTAAATTAAGTTATAAAATGATATTGTAACTACGAGTAAATTTGAAATTTAAAAAGAGCATTTTAATATTTTTATATTTCTAAAAAATTAACTTTTTCAATTAAATTTCAAAATTAAATTTAAGAAATTCAATCTTATAATTAATTCATTCTTTCATTAATTAATTTTTTTACACAAACTGTATTTCACATTTAAATTTAAAATCATATGCATCAAAAAGTTACAATAAATTAATTTTAATCAAGGGTTATTTTATCGATAGATTATACACTAACACTACTGGAAAATTAAGTTATAAAATGTTATTGTTATATAAATATCTTTTCCAATACATTGATACTTCTATTTCCTTTTTTTAATGTATTATAAAATATAACTCTTGATCTAACTCCTATATAATACAATGGCAGGCATATCTTGCTTTTATTGGTAAATTCATAGATAATCTTTTAAGTGATATCCTAACCTTAAATTTTCTTAAAATGAGTGAAATATTAAAATTATTAATTTTTATATTTTTTAAAATTTTAAGGTCTTAAACAAAATCATAATTTTTATTCTTAAGTTTTACTTAAATACCTTAAACTCTGAAAACTTAAGAACTTACTTCATAGACTAACACGTACTAACTTACATTGTATTTCATATTTTAGCCTTTTCTAAAATGCTTGGAGATTTTCCGAGGTTTACATTTTTTTTTTACATATAAAAAATAAGAATTTTGCTGCATATTATTAAAATAAAATTCAGAAATTTGTTCTTACATAAAAATTTATTTATCCATTTTTTAAAAAAAAAAAAATTGTGTTGGTCCCTAATTCAAGCATACAACAGTACTTTAAAAAAACCTCTATAATAAAGGATTTATTCAATTCCTTCTATTAGCTCACACTCTCCCTATGTATATCTTGTTCAAATTTTCAATCGTTCATAAAATACTTTTTATTCATCCACTCAAGTTCCAATACATTTTTTTTTAACCTTTAGCGGAGGACACTGGATGTTAATACAGTTTGTTCAAATAATAATTCAGCAACTAAATTTAATTAATTAATTTTAGTTTTATTTTAAATTTAAGTTGCACATATCTACCAATAGATGGCGCCAGATAAACTTAAGAAAATGAATGAAAATTATTTATAAATGACTTTCTACAATAGAGTGAAAAAAAGTAGGAATTGACTTTAATTTTTTTTTTTTTTTTTTTATTCATTTTTTTTTATTTATTACTTGTTTTTATTCATCTCACAAGAAATGTAAGAGGAAATTATTTCAGAAAAAAAAATTAGACAAATGCTTCACTTAGATCAAAATCTGAACTCCAAACTAAAAAACAGTATTTTGCACTTAAAATAATTAATAAATTAATAAAATCATCAATCTCATTATCATGATCAATGGTGCAACAGCACCATGGTAGGCCAAGGCCGTCTTCCGACTGGCAGACTTCGAGACAGGAGATTTTTTTAAGAGGTAGAATTGTCAACCCTTCACCCAATACTCTACAGTCATATTTGTCCGGCACCTACGGTCTAAAAAGTGAATTTCGAACCACTACAAACAACCACAGCACCGCCGGAACTCGAACATGAAACCTATGGCACAGAGCGCCAGAGAATAAAGTTATAACAATAATTCAAACAAATTATTGTTATTCTATTCTATTTTACATTAAAATATCTCAATCCCAGTACTTATTTTCTTATAACTGTATTTGTGTGGAAAATTAAATGAAGTTTTTATAAACAATTTTCTAATCGCATTGCGTTATTTTATTCTAGCGGTAACATGGATAAGAATTACGATATTTTATACGAGTAATAAAATCACGCAGCAATAACCTAACAAAATCGCCATAAATTGCCAAATAAAAGTAGACTTAATTGATGAGAAATCACTTGACTGAAGACCAAGTATGTCTCCATTATAACAGTTTGTAAGAACAGCAATAGCAAGACAGAGTAACAATAACTTAGGATAAAAAAATGGATTTGCTATACTATAAAAAAATAATGATCTTGATTATAGGATTGTTTGATAAATGTATCTTGCAAGAATTCTTCGATTAGATTTTTTTCTTTCAAGATAGATTTGATAAATTATTATCAAGACAAAGTTGTGATGAAAGTTTTCATGATATTTCGGACAAATGATTTTTATGAGTATTTTTGATTTTCTAATGGTTCATTTAAAATGGGGATGCTTTATCGTTATATTAATTGATTGAATTTTCAAACAGGGTGAGGAGTATGTCATTTTTTTTAATTACTTATCTTTTTGATTTTAGATTTAATAACTACTAACTTTAGAATTTTGATTAACTGATTTTTAAGATTTTAAAAAGTTTTTTAATGAAATTTTATTAAGTCATATAGAATTAAAATTGTTTAAATAAAATATTTAATGATAAAAAAAAAACGAAATTTGCTTATTAATTTCATTTTCTAATTACTAATTTCTTTTTATTTTAGGTTTAAAAACATAATCTTTTAATTATAATGTAATTAATAATCAAAAAGATCGAATTTGTAAGAAACTTTTAATATGCCACAGTTCGTAAAACGTATTGAATTTTTAATTTTATATTAATTGATCGAATTTTTCAAAAAATATCATTTTCTAATTACTAGTTTCTTTTGTTTTTTTTATAACTTTTAGTAAACCGTTTAAAAACTACTAATTTTAAAATTTTTTATTTAATGATTTTTAAATTTTTGTTTAAATTTTTTAATGAATTTTTACTGAAGGAATATACAATAATATATATTTTGTTTTTAAACTGGACAATACAAATTAAATATTGTAAATATGATCTTTTCCTCATTAAAAAGGAATTTATGTAAGAAAAAATTTAAATTGCTAGATCAAAATTTTTTTTTAAACTGCAGTTGAAGTTTGGTCACATTTAAAGTTTGCAAAATATATAAGAATACGTTTATTTATTATTATCATCGATAGTATTACAAATAGTTAGACATTACAATTATTACAAATTTTATTACAGTAAAAATAGTATTCTTTCAGACTAAACATTAAATGAGGGAAGAATTTTGGAATATTTTAACCTAATACAATCGTTCGGTCATTTATTTCAGAAAATGACATGCAAAAGAATAAAAGTGCTCTACGTTTATACAAAGGAGGAAAAAATGGCGCAGAAGTAAAGCTAAAACTTCAGAGAAAGTTATGAAAATGCATTTTTCAAATTCGCACAACAAAATGATAACAAAACGATGCATTTAAAATGTCTTTCCACTCCATTTGGTTGTAGTTAAAAGAAAACCGGGTAGAAAAGTTTTTCACGCAAACATTTAAATATTTACGTCACTATTACTGCCAAAAGATTCACTGTCTTGGAACACAAAATGGCAGATGTTGACTGCAGCGCCATCTCGTGTTTTTTCGTCATCCGTTCACTTTCTACTTGCATTATTCATTTCTCTTTGAACGAGTGAATCTTGAGAAAGTCATTTGTCATAGATTTTTTTCCCCATTCACAAAAATTTAGCTTTTAAAAATGCGACCACAAACTTTTGCTTTGAATTTTTTTTTTTTCATATTTATTTCTAGAAATATACATTTGAAAAATATGTTTAAGGTACATATCGTTTACTAAACGTTATTGTGTTACATTTAGATCCAATACCATGAAGGCAAGAAGAGAAAAATGTATGTTAAGAAAAATAAATTTGTATTGAAGATTGGCCTCACAATTAATTTTTTTCTTAAAAACATCAATTCAAAAAAACTGTATTAAATAGTATAGAACATGTTTTAAATATTAGCAAACAAATCTTCAACATTTTTATATGAAATAAATTTTAATTTCCTTTTTTTTTATTTCAATCAATTTAAAAAGCTTTAAAAGCCAGAATATTTTTATTTGTTTATGTTCCTTATCTAAAAAAAAATCCGTTAAATTACATTTAATATTTGTAGAATAATAAACAAGTGAAAATTTAAACATTTAACGTTTGTGAAATTTATTGACGAATCATAAAATATTAATTATATAAATAATTTCCCTGAAATTAATTTCTAGATACCATTATAAATTCATAAAGCCATATATATCATTAAGACAGAATTCAACTATCTTTAAGTATGTTTATATTCCATCGTAAAATCGTTTAATTTAACAAACAGGCGAAAAACATACTATTTAAAATGTACTTATCGCTTAACAAAAAATTTTACGAAGAATACACAGCAGAGAGATTATCAAATTCAAAAATTAATAATTTCAATTGGGCAAGAGTTTTCAATAAAATTATTTTTCTTTTTTTTTTTTCAAACTGAAAAATGTAATTATTATTTTTTGTAACTAAATTATTTTTACAGTTATCTTTAAATTAACCCATTAGTAAAAAAAAAAATATATGTACAATACATTTTTGAATTGTTTTGAGAGATTAGTACAAGTGGGGAAGAAAAAGTGGCTTGCATTAATAATGATTATAAATATTTCATATTTTTTTTCTAAATTTGTATTTTACATTCTGGAAATTGTATTTATTTGAGTATAAAAATAAAAAAAAATATTTAAAAGTATAAAATTTTTTTAATAAATTATCTGAAATTTCTTTATAAGCAAGACTCTTTTTGCACATTAAATTTGAATACAATTTTGTTATTAGTAATGATTCTTTTTCAATTCCTTTTATTAGCTAACACTCTCCTATATATATATATCTTGGTCAAATTTTCAATCGTTCATAAAATACTTTTTATTCGTCCACTCAAGTTCAAATACATTTTTTTGAACTTGTAGTGGATGACACTTGATGTTAATACAGTTTTTTTTTTCAAATAATGCAGAAATTAAATTAAATTAATTTTAGTTTTTTTTTAAAGTTTAAGTTGCATATATCTACCAATAGATGGCAGCTAGATAAACTTAAAACAATGAATGAAAATTATTTATAAAGGAGACAATAAATAATTTTCTTTTTATAATAAATATATTTATTTATTTTTCACTAACAATGCAATATAATAAAAAAAAGTAGGAATTGACTTATCTTTTTTATATTACATTTATTAATATTGTTTATTTTTTGGTAGACAGCAAAATCTAGACCAAGCCCAAGAGTCAGTATGGTCTCGTGGTAGGACGGAAAGGGAGGGTTTCTGTTGAGAAGGAGCCATCGCGAATAAATTCAAGTTATGAAATTACCAAACAATATTATTTTAGGGTTGTTATTGTTTTGTCTAATCCTCAATATCCTGCAGTGCTCAAAGGGCATCTACTTATCTATTACTAGGAATCTACTTATGGATGGAGGGGAAGAGACAGCTTCTGCTGTAATGGAGCACCCCGTAGTTAGAAGTCTCACTTGGTTCTGTGTTACAGAAGAAAAATAGTGCCTTTCTGGAGGACTTTTAATGATAACTGCCCCGCATTTACGTATCTTATGGGAAAAAACCTGGAATGCTCCCACCAGGTAGTCCAATTCACAAAGCTAAGATGTTGAAATATCACAACCGCCATCGTGTCTCCTGGCTTTTTGAAACAGTGTCTACAACCAAGCCGCCAGCTGGTCGAACCTCAGCCTAATGCTCACCAGTGACGCACGTTGTTACAGAGATATGAGTTGGACATTAGTAATATGCAATTCGTTTATAAACTTTTTACAATTCACAAATCATTCAGCAATCTCAAAACTAATCTGAAGTCGCTAGAACTATTGAAATTTCAGAATTTATTCATGGAAAATAAAATATTTATTTATTTCAACAGTAAACTTCAATTCAAACAACTCGAGAGACCAAAGGTAATTCAATCAGATTCCAAAAATCTTCGAATCTTTATACTTTAGAAATGCAAACACTTACTTTAAAAGTGTGAAACCTGAATACCCCCTTATAAGTGAAAACACGTCTCTTGAATTACAATCGATATACGAAGTATCCGATGGGAGGAAATGGGAGAGATTCCGTGAAAATAAAAGTTATGAGAGTTTCAATCTCATTGATGGAGGAGTCATTTTATACGGTTATCACCATCGGGTAAAGGAAAGTCATCAACGATTTTTTTTATATCTCGGAATCGTCAATGGATGTGTACTAACAGATAAAGTCATTATTCAGTCGATCTCAGTTGACCCTGATTCAAGATTATGTGAATGGAAACTGAATTATGTCATCGAATTTGTCTTTCACACTTTTTAATGTTTGGTGGAAGACATGAAAATAACACGTTATGTTACAGAATGAAGAAGAGAGTTTTGGAGATTTATCTACCAGAAAAGTTAGCACTACTTATACAAGCGTAATATCAGTAATAGTAATTCTGCTTTATTTTGAATAAGTTTTATTTTTGAAGTAAAAACTACTACATTTATTTAAATATGCAAAAGAATTAGCACTATTGTACGAGTATAATATCAGCTATTGTAACAGATAATATATTCGTCTTATTTTGAATAAATTTTATTTTGGGTAGGTAACAATTAGTGCAATACACTTTGAATATGAAAAAACAGCCATCATTTGGAATTTAGGCGAAAGATTTTTTTTTTTTATTTCTTTGATTTTGAATTATTTTGAAATCGGAATTTCTCAATTAAAAAATTTCGAGTTTTTATAGTTTTTCATATCACAATAAAAGGTTTTTTTATTATTTAAAATATTTCAATGCAATATTCAATATTATTAGTTTCAATTGGTTTACAATTATTATTTATTTATTACAATTATTATTATTTACATATATTACAATTATTACTATTGACAAAATTACAATTATTATTATGGAAATATTACAATTATTACAATTGTTATTTAAGACATTTCCAATGCAATATATAATTTATTTAGTACGACTAACGAGGCAAGATGCTGAACATCACAAACGACATCGAGTCAGCTCGTTTTTTGAAACAGTTTCTACAACAAAAACACTTCAAAGGATTGAACTGCCGCTCTAATACTCACCAGCCACGAGTCGGGCTTTAGTAATATGTAATTCAATTGTAAACTTTTACAATCCCAAATCATTCAGCAATCTTAAATAGAATCTGAAGTCGCCAGAACTATTGAAATTTCAAAATGTATTCATGAAAATAAAATATTTATTTATTTCAACAGTAAACTTCAATTCAAACAACTTGAGAGACCAAATGCAATTCAGTCAGATTCCAAAATCTACGAATCTTTATACTTTAGAAATCCAAACCCTTATTTTTAAAGTGTGAAACCTGGAATACCCCCATAAGTGAAAACACGACTTGAATTACAATCGATACATGAAGCATCCGATGGGAGGAAATGAGAGAGATTCCGTGAAAATAAAAGTTATGAGAGTTTCAATCTCATTGATGGAGGAGTCATTTTATACGATATCACCATCAGAAGGAAAGTCATCAAGGATTTTTTTTTTTATCTTGGAATCATCAATGGATATGTACTAACAGATAAAGTCATTACTTCAGTCGGTTCGGTTGACCCTGATTCAAGATTATGTGAATGGGAACTGAATTGTGTCATCGAATTTGTCTTCACATTTTTTTAAATGTTTGGTGGAAGATATGGAAATAACACGTTATGTTACAGAATGAAGAAGAGAGTTTTGGAGATTTATCTATCAGAAAAATGTTAGCATTACAAGTGAGATATCAGTTATTGTAGCACATAATAATTCTGCTTAGTTTGAATAAGTTTTATTTTTAGACGGGAAAATCACTACATTTATTCTGAATATAAAAGAAGTTAACACTACTTTTATAAGTCGCTCTAACTTCTAAAGAAATTACTGTAGTCACTTGTGTAGTAGTATGCTATTACTGTCTACTTCTAAAGTAACTACTGTAGTGTATTTAAGTAGTGCTAATTTCTAAAGTATAGCTGATATTATTAAGTGTATCAATTATTGTAGGACGTAACATGGAAAACAGTATGTTATATTACAGAATGAAGAAATCAGTTTTGAAGATTTATCTACCAGAACAAAAATTAGCACTACTTATACAAGTATAATATCAGTTATTTTAAGAGATAATAATTCTGGCTTATTATGAAAAAAAAAAATATTTTGACATTAACAATTACTGCATTTATTTTGAATATGAAAAAACGTTAGTACTACTTATACAAATGTAATATCAGTTATTGTAAAAGATAACATGGAAATAGCACGTTATGTTACATGATGAAAGATGCACGTTATGTTACATGATTTATCTACCAGAAAAAGTTAACTAAAGTTAATAAAGTGTAATATCAATTATTGTTTTATTTTTGGTAGGAAAACTACTACATTTATTTTGAATATGAAACAGTTATTACAACACCCCTAGCGTCGAGACTGTGGAAATGCTGTTAAATAAAAAATGTTAACTAAAGGTTAACATTGTTTATAAAGACAATGTTTTTTGATAAATTTAATAAAATTTATAAATAAGAATTAAGAAAAAAATATGTGTATTATAATGATGCCATAAATGCATATATCTTATATGTATTATATGACATCATCGATTGACAACATCTTTAAGCGATTAGAGCAGAGCAATCTATTTCGAAATATATTCACTGTTATATGTATAATTTAATTCGACAAAAACGCTTTAAGAATAATAAAATATAAAATAGTGCAAGCAATAATTAAATAAATAGTAACTATCCAGTTATAATAATGCTCAATAAGAATGATGTCTAAACTTATGTAGAGTTGAAAAGTGCGAGTGCTGTGTTAGCAGGAGCACTTAACGCTATTCTGGGTGATACGCTAAATAACTTCCTTTGTTAAAGAGTTACATTTAACTAGCAATAAAATCAACGGCTAATATCAAATCCTTGTAATCCGAAGAGTTGAACCGACGGGCATTAAACTTACCTAATATCAAGGCTAGAAAACTGGTAAAAGCAATTGTTAAAAATTCTTCCCTATCTGAAGTGTTAAATCGACTAGCGTTAAACTCCCCTAGCCTCACGGCTGTAAAACGCTGTTAAATACCTGCAAATAAACCTTCCCTATCCTTTGAGTTAAATTTCATTACGTTGCCAAAAAAAAAAAAAAAAAAAAGGTAGTCTACTTAACGCCATCTAGCGTCGACGCCGAATAACACTACTGAAAGTAATCGTTCATTTTTCATTTCTACAACTGAAGTTGACAGCTAAT
>BPLR01008290.1:0-37352 GCA_021605095.1 Caerostris extrusa | reverse complement strand
AGTTACGTAATAGCTGTTGGTTTTTGAGGTAGATGGCTGTTTTTTTATATTTTTGATTCTTGCGGAAGAAAACTTCTGATTCGTTTTTGATTTTCTCAGTTTCGCACTTAAGTTCCATTTCTCAAAATCCAACTTCTATACAACATGTTGTTGTATAGAAACCTAAAATTGTCATGAGACATGAATTTTATATTTTGCAATAATGGATTTTTAATAAAATTACTAGAAATAATACAAACAATAATGAGCTAAACATCTTCTTAAATGAATATAATAATAATAATAATAATATATTTATCATAATTCAGTATGATTATTTAATTAATGTATGAGTTTTTTTTTTTTTGGCAAAGCTTTATCATTATAAAGTAATTTATTTCTGTATCGTTAACGAATACTCTAATACTAAATCATCAACTGATATTTGCAATAGTGCATGAACGACTTTCTTTTTAAGTGGGGTTTTTTATCCAATTTAAATATGCTTGTTAACTTTAATGTTTTCGGGTTTTTTTTTTTTAGTTTTCGGATTCATATCTTATTGGAGTTTATTCTGTTAACAAGGGAATTAAAATGTAAAGATACATTGATTTATGCATGCATTATTCCGTAAACTCTCAAAAATGTTACTAATAAGGATTATAAAATTTTTTTAATTGTGTGCTTGATGGACACAAAAAATAAATGAATCAATCATTATAATTCATTTAGTTGTTGCTTTTTGTGCTGAGCAATATTCATTTAAGCCAATCTTTACCAAAGAATAATAGTTAGGACTTAAATCACAAGTGTTTAGCATATCTTATGAAATTGTATGAAATAAATGCTTACTTCAAGACTTTTAAATTAAATTTAATTATCCGTATATTTGTCATTTTTATTTTTTTTTATTTTTTATAGTTGCTCGTAAATAATATTTGTCTGCATACATAAATATTTGCTAGTATATAAAGATATTGAATAAAGTTTCATTTATATCAGCAAAGCGATTTAATCTTTAATAGGGTAGGTGAAAATGTAGGATGTAACAGGGAAAGTCTCAAAGACCGCGAAACGTTGTAAATTTTTAAAAATAGTTGAATTAAAATATCATCCTCATATTTCACTTGGATGTTAATCGAACTTTTACATATCAGAAAAAAATACATTTATTAAAACATAAAAATTTTAAAGTGAATAAAATTTTCTCTGAGAAAATTTTGCAAGGGCCTTATATTTTTCTATAAAAGTCATATGATGCAGTTAATTTAATAAATATCTAACAAAACAAATGTATTATGTATTAATTATTTTATTTATATAATATGTAAATCAAATTACAATAAGAGAACTTTCAATATAGCACACGGCAGAAGAATTTCGGCAGTATTTGAAATATCAGTATCAATCAGATTTCCTTTTTGTATCAGACTTCTTTCGTTCTTCCATTTCATTTTGGTTATCAAATCGGAAATTTGAAAGTAAAATTGAAATGTTTCAGTGACATAATTGCATGAAAATGTGGAGGCCTATTTCCTCTTTGGCCATATTATTTTTAACATTATGACATTATATAACATTATATATCATATATATATATATATATGAGCAAATCTAAATTACTCTCAGTTCAAAAAAACTGGTGTTGCCAGTTTCAGCTTTAATTGGATGACATGTATTCATTCTCTTTCTTTCAATCCGTAAATTTGATGATTTCACAATTATGTAAATAAGTTCATTAGTAAAAAGCAGTTCTCCTCATTTTTTTTTATATGAATCAACAATTTTTCCTTAAGATACAGGAAGCTTTAATATGTTAAGAGCTGCAGTTTTAATATTTTGATTAACTTCTGTGAATAACCATTCGAATCAATTTTTCTCATATTAGTATTTCACAGAATTACTAGTTGCTTCTGGATCAGAAAAATCATTGTCATCTGAAGATGTTTCAGATGACAAATGATTGAAACAAATGTTTTTCTATTGAGTGGAAACGCTCACAGACAAAATCTTCTTCATCAAAATCATCTTTCACATCTCCTACGCCTGATGCTGATCAGATGTATGAATAAATTTCCCCGGAACTAACTTGAGAGCTATATTTTAATGAGTGTACTTCGGAGCTATGTCATCAGAACTATGTGTGTGAGCTATATCTTCAGAACTATATATGTGAGCTATGTCTTCAGAACTATATAGGTGAGCTATGTCTTCAGAACTATGCATGTGAGCTATGTTCAGAGTTATATATGTGAGCTATGTATGCGTACTTCTTCCGAAAGCTGTAATATTGAAAGGGAGGGGCTGTCTCACAAATTGCTTTTGCAGAATGCCATGGAATATCTATAGGATGCACGTGTCAAAGCAATGTGATAAGAGCTGATTATGTTCAAGGTCACACAACAGGAACATAAAAGAATAATCTATTGAATTGAATAAATCATGTAATAGGGGAGGAGATAGGATCATGTTAAACGGTCAGCGAGACCATACGTCCCTTGTTTCTGGTTAATTTTCTTATCAGTTTGTATAACTAATTTTGCTTACTTTTTAATGTATTCCGAGTACGAATAAATAAACAAATAATTTAAAGTTGAAAAATATTTAAATTGTTAGTAAATAACTTAAAATTGAAATTCGAAATAACTTAAATAATGTCGAAAATAACTTAAAGGACTTAAATAACGTCGAAATTAACTTAAATAACTTAAATAATGTCGAAAATAACTTAAAATTGAAATTCTAAATAACTTAAATATTGTCGAAATAACTTAAAAATTGAAATTCTTTATTATAAGAAAATTGTAAGATGTTTAAAAATATTTTATTCTAGAAAATATTGTTATAAAATTTAATTCCAACGTATATATATATATATATATATACATATACAAAAACCCATCTTATATAACGAAAACATAGGAAAGAACTTGTACTAAAACGTCTGGGAACATCTTTTACTACTTTCAAATCCATTGTTTGTAATAAATCTCTCAAGCTCGCTTAGATTTATGAATGTATTTATATTTCAAAGCAGAAAAAAAAAACTTTCCTAAAATCTTTCAATGGATTTTGTCTGTTGGTGCCTGTAGAATTTGAAAACATTGCTTATTATATTTTTAAAAATTAATTATTAATCTGGTGATCATTGAACTATATATTTTTATGCTAGCAAACGCATGACCAATCCTTTATTTTTTTCAATTCGCATCTGAAATAAAAAGCTGGTATGTATATTTCTTAAAGTATACTATCGATGATTATTAAACAAAATATTTTGTTTAAAACGTAATCTTTACAACTATATTAAATATTACAAAACATTTATATTTCGAAAAATTTGTATTTTCGTAGAAACAAAAAAAAAAAATTATATCAATTACTATAATTTAAACTCTCGCACATTAAAAATTTTAACTCAATTTAGTGATCTATTCTTAATGAAGTCAAAAAATTGAAAACAATTTTATAGTATTTACTAAGATCCAGCTATAATAAAACAGTATGTATTTTTTAGCGTAGCACACATAATTTAATGTATCCTATCACGGCATGTAAATTATAGAGTTTGTGCAATGTACGTACATTCAAGATTTGTATATCAATCAAATTACTGTAAAATTCAATTACCCTTCTATAGGACTAATCAAGATATAAATGAACAAATTTCATAAGTTTCATTACCTTACCCATTTCTTAAGCAAATAGCAGATACAAAAACAGCAAATCATCACCAAATTATTAGATTACTTTTCTATTGACAGTTTATCAACTTCGTTAACAATTTATTATCAATTAATTTGCTTGTCTTGCATGTTTATAATAATTCCCCCCATTTTTACAATTATCCCGGTAATGAAGGGCCAATTGTAAACAGCATCTCGTTTTTGTCCAGTGTCTCTCAACCTAGACGAATCAATAGCAAATCAAGTTTCGTCTGCATGCACAATCTCTTTATAAACTGAATGTTTCGAGTACACTTTTGTTATTAATTTGTTGTTATGTTTTGTTATGTTTGTTGTTATTTTGTTATCAACTCATATACTATTTTCACAGCTCTCTGTCATATTTCCACGGTTTCTACAAGACAGGAATTTTTAAAGGAATTGATTAATGTCGTTTCAGATTTAATTAGGATATCTTTTTCCTCTAAGTCTAATTCAATATTTAAAAATGCTATTATATAAATTAATAACAAATGATTAAATTTCATTATGAGAATTTATATTCATAAGAAACCCATACAAGAAATTGCATATTGAAAAAGAGTTTATTCATGTTTGGAAAGAACATAATTTAACATTATTTATCAAATATATATTTAAATATGTTGCTGGTTTTCAAACTCAGCATTCTTAAGCCCACGTCTTTCCCCAAGGCAGATAGATATGCAGCTGATTCAATGCAACATAAAATGTTCCAAGGGACGTTCTTTAGACCCGATTTTTGCAACTTTGAATAGATAACATGTGGTGGTTTGAGCTGCGCTTTATTGAAAAGGTTTCCAGTTGACGGGTTTTTATGCCCATTCCTGATATAAGAAAGGAGATTCTTTGTTGGATGCCGATATATAATTCCGCATTACAGAAACGCAACACATCACCACAGTAATTTTTTAATTATTCTAAAAATGTTTTAAATTTTAAACCAATTATTGTTAAAAATTATGAAATTTAAAACCAATTTCTTAATTATTGTTTTTTTTTTCTAATGCAGCTGGAAAAATCTTAGACAGTTATATTTATGCCATAAGCAATGGTGGCATCAACGTGACATATTTAGCAATACCCAGGAAATTTAAGTGTAGCTCGAAGGTATGCTACGGATGTGCGTAACAGTACCCTTGCAGCACTCTACGATCTTACAAGACCAGGACCTACCGTTTAAAGTGGATTTCGAACCACTACAAACATCCAGGGAAACACCGGGACTAAAACACGAAACCTCTGGTACCGAGTGCCAGCCTATGGTTTGGTGTGTCGCTCTACGGTCATTTTAAACACACTTTGGGCTAATTAGACCAGTACCTACAAATTATCAATAAAAATTAGGACATCTGCTATCATTTAATAACTCCAGACTTGTCTAAACACATGACCAAAAACGCATGTTTTAAATGCATCAACAATTTTTGCAAGTAGAAACTGCGAAGAGAAATTTCGAGATACCTGCGCTTTAGTCATGAGAATTCGACAGCATTTGTTTGAAAAATCATTTTAAAAGAATGACAGAATCAATTGTACTCTGCAAGATAAATAAACTTGCATTCCGAACTACTGACAAACATCCATGCTACCGCCAGAATCCGAACCTGAAACCTGTGATACCAAAGGACAGAGCACTAGCCAACTGGCTACCCGGCCCTTCTTCTGAATTGTTAAAAATTATATTATAAAAAAATGTATTGTAAAAACACAATTTTCATGTAAATATAATTCCTTTTTAAGATAGCATTTTTTTTCAATAATTATTAAATAGACATATGGGCATTTTAAAGACCTCACAGTTCTAATATTATCTTCAGAGCAATGTAAGCCAGTTTAATAGTACTTATCTTAAAGGGATATAAAGACAAGACCCCTTATAAGCTTTCATGTTTGAAGGACTTTAGTCCATCTCCTATGATGCTGGGGAAGCCTCTTTGCGGCCAGTGTTCTTTTCAGAGAGGATTTTCAGAGGATTAATCTAAAACCTCGAGATTGGAGGTAAAGCTGTTACATGGAGAATTCAAAAAGAAGAAGGAAAGAAGACCGGGAAATAAAAAGGAATGAAAGGAAGAAGCCCGATCTAATAACACAAAGGAGGCCACTACATTCTGTCGTGGTTAATGATACAGCAAGTCTAATAAAGGGAAGATTTTTTATGTTATTTTGTTACTTTTTTTTTTTTTTAATAAGCATTCTTTGAAAGAGAAACAATTACGTGATATTTTTTTAGTGGTATACAAGGCTCTTTGTAATGAAAGTCACGTTCTTAACATCAAAGAGGCGAAGTTAATGAATATAAATTGAAAGGAAGAATTCAAAAAGTTTAGCTTACGTATAATGTTGTAAAATAATTTATAATTAGCATATACTTGAGCCCAAATAAAAAACAGATTAGAAAATTTACTGCTTTATATTTTAATTCAGTCAATTTTCATTAATCAAATATCGATAAAGTTATTAATTAACTGTTCCTCCAATATCCATAAATCAAATAACACCATAGTTCGACGAGTCTTGGTAATCTCATTATCATCATCAGTGGCTCAACAGCCCCATGGTGGACCAAGGCCGAGACAGATTCAAGATTTGGCAAATTTCGAGACAGGCGATGTTTTCTTGTTTGCCCTACGTCCAACGCTCTACTGTCATAATAGACCGGGATCTACGGTTTAAAGTGGAATGCGAATCAGTACAAACATCCACGACACCGCCGGGATTCGACCCGGAAATCTGGTACCGAGAGCGAACCTATGGTTTGGTTTGTCACTGTACAGTCATTTCGTGCACACTTTGAACTATTTAACCTGGACCTACAATTTAACGTGCATTCCAAACCCTTAATAAACATCCATGCCCTCGCAAGTTTTCCAACCAAAGGACAGAGCTTTTGCCAATTGGCCTTCAGGGCGCTGCCAAGCGCTAGCACGCTAGCCACTAGGCCAGCAGGCCCTTCTTAACTATTGTTAAAAATTATGTTGTAAAGCGTACAATTATCGTATAAATATAATTATTTTCAAGAATCCATATTTTTGCTATATTTATTAAATAGACATATGGGCATTTTAAAGACCTCACAGTTGTGATATCATCTTCAGAGCAGTGTAAGCTAGTTTAATCGTACTTATTTTAAAGGGATATAAAGACAAGACCCCTTATAGCTTTCATGTTTGAAGGACTTAGTCCATCTCCGATGATTCCGAGGAAGCCTGTTTGCTGCGAGTGTTCTTTTCAGAGAGGATTTTCATGGGATTAATCTAAAACCTTGAGATTGGAGGTAAAGCTGTTACACGGCGAATTCCGAAAATAAGAGGCAAAGAAGACCGGGAAATAAAAAGGAATGGAAAGAAGAAGCCCGATCTAATAAAACGGAGGAGGCCACTGCATTCTGTCGCGGTTAATGATACAGCAAGTCTAATAAAGGGAGGAGTTTTTATGCATTTTTGTTACTTTTTTAATAAGTTTTCTTTGAAAGAGATACAATTACGAGGTATTTTTTTAGTGGTATACTCGGACTATTTTTAATGAAAGTCACGTACTTAACATCAAGGATGTGAAGTTGATGAATATAAATAGAAAGGAAGAATTCAAAAATTTGTGCTTACATATACTGTCGTAAAATTAGTTATATGTAACATATACTTATATTTAACATATACTTATAGTTATATTTAACATATTACCAGCCCAAATAAAAACAGAGTAGAAAATTTACTTTTTTTAAATTCGGATAATTTTCATTAATCCAACATCAATACTGTTGTTAATTATATGTTATTAATTGTTCGAATATCCATAAATCAAATATACCATAGTTCGGAGAGCTTTGTTAACTCATTATCATCATCATCATCAATGGTTCAACAGCCCCATGGTGGATCAAGGCCAACTGCCTTTTGGCAGATTTCGAGAGATGGGGTGTTTTCTTATTAGCCCTACGTCCTACAGTCATATTAGACCGGGATCTGCGATTTAAAGTAGAATGCGAATCACTACAAACATAAATGGTACCGCCAGGACTCGACCTCGAAATCTCTGATACGCGGAGCCAGCCTATGATTTTGGTTTGTCTCTTTCATTTTGTGCTTTTGTGTACACTTTGGGCTAATTAGACTACTACTACTACTACACCGCATTACATCACTGTGCCTTAGAGCTGAGTTGCCCATTTTACAGTTTGGTAATGATGCAAGTGAGTCTGGACGCTCTACGATCAAATAAGACCGGGCCCTACTGCTTAAGGTGGATTCCGCACCACTACAAACATCCATGACACCGCCGGGATTCGAACCCAATACCTATGGTACCGAGAGCCAGAACGCTAGCCACTCGGCCATCAGTCCCGGACGCATTAGACTGGACCTTCTTTTAACTCGGATCCCAAACCACTCACAAATATCCATGTCATCGCCTGGATTCAAACATGAAGCCTGGTACTAAAGGCCAGAGCATTAGCCACTCTGCCATCAGGGTCTTCTTAAGTATTGTTAAAATTTGTATTATATAAAAATATGTTGTAAAACATACAATTTTCTTATAAATATAATTTATTTCAAGTAACCATTTTTATGCTATAATTATTAAATAGACATGGCATTTTAAAGACCTCACAGTTGTGATATTATCTTCAGAGCAGTGTACGCTAGTTTAATCGTACTTATCCTAAAGGGATATAAAGACAAGACCCCTTATAAGCTTTCATGTTTGAAGGTCTTAGTCCATCTCCGATGATGCTGGGGAAGCCTCTTTGCGGCCGTTCTTTTCAGAGAGGATTTTCATGGGATTAATCTAAAACCTTGAGATTGGAGGTAAAGCTGTTACACGGCGAATTCCAAAAAGAAGCGGCAAAGAAGACCGGGAAATAAAAAGGAATGGAAGAAAGAAGCCCGATCTAATAAAACAGAGGAGGCCACTGCATTCTGTCACGGTTAATGATACAGCAAGTCTAATAAAGGGATAATTTTTTATGTATTTTGTTACTTTTTTTTTTTTTAATAGGAAAAATGAAAAAAAGGTTTCTTTGAAGGAGAAACAATTATGTGTTTTTTTTAATGGTATACCACGTCTATTTTTAATGAATGTCACGTTCTTTACATCAAGGATGCGAAGTTAATGAATATAATTTGAAAGAAATATTTTAAAAATTTGAGCTTACATATAATGTTGTGAAAATAGTTATATTTAGCATATACTTCAGCCCAAATAAAAAAACAAATTAGAAAAGTTGCTATTTTTTTTTTAATTCCTTCAATTTTTATTAATCAAATATTGATGCTCTTGTCCATTATCTGTTATTATTTGTTCCGATAATATCCATAAAATAAAGATACCATAGTTAGCGAGCCTTATTTATCATTATCATCATCAGTGGCTCAACATCCCCATGGTGGACCAAGGACGTCTGTCTCTTAACATATTTCGAACAGGAGTTGTTTTCTTGTTAGCTCCTCTTCCAACGCTCTACAGTCATATTAGACAGGGATCCGGGTTTAAAGTGGAATGCAAATCCTACAAGCATTCATGGCAGTGCCGGAATTGACCTCGAAACATTTGTTACCCAGAGCAAGCCTATGGTTTGGTTTGTCGTTCTAAGGTCATATTGGGCACGTGTTGGGCTAATTAGACCGGGACCTACAGTGGATTACTAACCACTCACAAATATCCATGTCATCACATGGATTCAAACTTGAAGCCTGGTACCAAAAGCCATTCGGCCATTAGACCGCTACCGAGTGCCAGAGCGCTAACCACTCGGCCATCAGGCCCCTGCTTAAGTATTGTTAAAAATTGTATGATATAAAAATATGACGAATGTTCCAAAACATACAATTTTCAAAAATATTATCTTTTTTTCATGAAATAATTGTTATGCTATAATTATTAAATAGACATATGGATATTTTAAAGACCTCACAGTTGTGATATTATTTTCAGAACAGTGTAAGCTAGTTTAATCGTACTTATCTTAAATTGACATAAAGACATAACCCCTTATATGCTTTGAAGGACTTAGTGTCAAGTGGGCAGCACTACATACGGAGGGGGGCGTGATGGAGCACCCGTAGGTAGAAGTCTCACTTTTATCCGTGACATTCTTACAATCATATTAGACACCTACTGTGTAAAGGGGATTCCGAACCGCTACAATTATCCATGGCACCACCGGGTACAGAAAGAAGATATAAAGCTGCAAATGCCACATCTAATCGCTATTTGAAGTTAAATGGAAAGAGACGTAGAACAATTTCTCCAAATCATCGAAATTCTTCAGCCGAAAGAAGATCAGTATCCAGATAAAACGTATGCATTGTTTTTGAAAAAGTAGAGTTGTATGCAATACTACCACCATTGTGTACACACATCGCTCTGCCAAAATGGAAAGCTGAGTTGGACACGCACGCATGACCATATTCGATTTATTTCTTTGGAGATCTGTAGTTTTAAATCATAAGTCTATAGTTTGATATCATGCCGATTCCTGCGTGTTATTTCAATCATATTCATGGAAGAAATAGATTTCGTGAGTCCAGTATACACTCAAGAGCCAAAACATTATGACCACCTGTCAATAACGAGTTGGCCCACCTTTGGCGCGCAACACATCTTCAACCCGCCTTGGCATGGATTAATACCACCACTTAATACCAGTTAAATACCACTTCCACCTGATCACGTGCCTTCCACGTCATCCAGGCGAGTTCATTGCAAAATGTAGAGGTGGTCATAATGTTTTGGCTCTTGAGTGTACTATGTAACTGAGAAAGTATCTTTCAAAGGGTATATCATCACAAGAGACATTATTATTGCTTATTAATGACATATGTCTTTCCTAAACCAATTACTCATTATTTTACTGTGAAGTTGGAAAAGAACATGAGAACTCAATCCTGCAATGTGATAGTGCTAAATCATACACCAGCTCGGTTACTAAAGTTGTATTCTTGAGAATTCTATTAAGCATATAGATTGGCAAACACAGCCACTAAATTTGCTTTTTATTGAACATATGTGGGATGCTCACGAGCAATCATAACCTATGACTAATCTACTCATAGATGGAAGGAAAGGGGCAACTTTGTTGCTATCGAGCACCGGCAGATAGTCTGATTTGACTCCGTGTTGTTGAAAAAGGAGTGCACTGCATTCCGGAAAGTCTTATAGGTGAACTAATCTGCATTTACTTATTGTATTGGACTTATTGTCCAGTAAACTCCTCAATCCTGCAATGTTATAGTGTTAGTTCATACACAGCTCGGATGGTAAAATTACATTCATGACGTATACGAGTTGTCAAACAAGTTCTCTAAATTTGCTTTCTATTGAACATATGGGGATGCTTTAGGAACAAAATTTGCTGCATCCCTTCAATTCTTTAGTTTATTTGAATTGCTGTTGTTGTTGTGTCTAATTCTCAGTGTCCTGAATTGCGGGCAGACATCCCGTGAATAATATATTCATGGATAGAGAGAAAGAGGCAGCTTTTGTTGTGATGAAGCTTCCGCAGGTACATGTCAGATTTGGAAGAAAGCAGTGCCTTCCGGGAAGACATATAGGGGGAACTATTCCGCATCTGCGTATCGTATGGGAGAAAACCCGGTAAACTCCTAACATGCAATCCGAATTACTTCATATTAATAATTTTTATTGACGATTGGGATAATGAACTTCATTTTAAGCATTTTACATTTGCCTATAGCATCGCTGTTAAAAGTATCCACTCATCATTCAAGCAGATAACAGATTAAACTCAGATGTTGAACTTTTTTGGTATCTTTTTATTTTGTGTATTTTTCAGGTTGGAAAATACGCCTGTGATTTTCCCTTCGGCCTAATCTGTGAATCAATATTGATGAACATTTTTCATGCTTAGTAAAACTCCAATGAATAATTCACAGTCACAATTTGACTGTTATTTTTCTTTCTTTTTGAAAAACAGTGAGTAAACTCAGCAGGGGGAAGTTGAAACTAAACATTTCAGTATGTTCAGTCTATGCTGAAAAATCAGTGCGATTTATCAATAGACGGATATTCTAAAAATTGTGCTTAGGAGAATTTTTTTTTTTTTAAATTACCAGGATATTTAAAGGAGCATTTATTTGTTGTGCATACTGATTCTTTTGTGCAAGTTGAATTTGCTATATATATATATATAACATTTAAATAAGACGTAAAACAATTGTCTTACTCCACTTAAGAGTACTTTAAAAGCAAATTAACACTTTGCTTTCAAAGTATTTAATTTTTGAAAGCAAAGTGTCAATTGCTTTCAAAAATTAAATACTTAAATAAATTTTTAAAAAGTTTATTAATAGAAAAGTCTTCAACAATAATTATATTTAATAAATCATTTAAATACGTTTAAATATTTTTTTATTTAATACTTAAATTCATTTATTAATACATTATATATTTTAATTTAAATACTTTAGTTATTATTTTCCTATTGTATTTAAAATAGGATCAATAATAAGTTTTGTAGATTTAAAATTCGTTTTTATGTTTGCGAATTGAAATAGAAATATAAAGAGTGAAAATGTATTTCGACATTGAATTTGACAGAATGTTTAACATTTTAAAATTAAATTTTATGATTTGACATCTAAAAGATTTCTGAAAATTTAATTTTCTTTTCTCCTTATTCGTTTTTAAAGAGCCTTTGTGTTTGTTTTAGAGAATTTATTTAATTCCGAACTATGTCAAATTCGATAAATTTAAATCCGGAAAGTTCTATTTCTTATAGAGTTACATTTGTTGCATTAAATTATATACTACGCGAACTAAATCTTCAAGCGATTTTTTAAAATTTTTCTAGTAACTTAATAAACAGAAATTAAATTATGTGCTAAAAGAAAACCTAGAAGCAATATTCTGCATTATTGAACTAAACATCATTATTTGTTAGAAGATATAACATAAGCCATTCTTGCTATGAATCTTTACTTGGTGAAATAGCCTTAAATTAAATTACTATAACTGCATTTATTGAGTGATTTTTTACCGTAGTATGTATTTTTTCTTGGAAAAACAGCTACAAATAAAAGCACTAAAAGTTTTCGGAGGAATAATGATATTAGAGTAGACTAAAATGTTTAATCAAAAATAAAAGAAAACGAATATAATATATCGAAAGAAAACGGAAATCAAAAACCTCATTAGAAAAAGAAAATAAACGAATAATTTAATGTATCATATCACGGCATGTAAATTATAGAGTTTGTGTAGTGTACGTACATTCAAGATTTGAATATCAATCAAATAACTGGTAAATTCAATTATTCTTGTATAGAAACTTATATGTACAAATTTCATAAGTTTCATTAACATACCTATATCTTTAGCAAGCAATAGATGGGAAAACAGCAAATAATCACCCAATTCTTAGATTACTTTCGTGCTGAAAGTTTATCAACTTTGGTAACTATTTACTAATTGATTTGCTTATCTTGTTTGCTTATAATAATACCATTTTTCTAACAATTATCAAAGGAAAGTTGTAAACAACATCTCGTATAACTCAATGTCTCCCAACCTAGACGAATCAATAGCAGATCCAGCTTCGTCTACGATGTGCACCAGCATGCACAATCTTTATAATCATCCTTCGAATACACTTTTTTTATTATGTCTCAAAACACATAAACAACAATTGGCTCAAACACATAAGCTACAAATAAAAGCACTCAAAGTTCTTCAGTGGAATAATGATGTCAGAGTAGACTAAAATGTTTAATCCAAAATAAAAGAAAATCAATATAATATTTCGAACTATATTACAGTTTATATGTAGTTAATTTTACTCATTAGAAAAAGAAAAAACGAAGTTATTTTTTTTTTTTTTCAGAAATAGAAAATAATCCGCAAATATAAATTGTTTAAGTTTGAAGTTGGCTCTTTTGTGGCATAGTGACAACGTGCTCCACTAGTAAGCATAGGTGCTGAGGTTCATTCCGCTGGCGGCTTTGTTGTAGACATTATTTCGAAAACGAGGAGGTTAGATGGCGTTTACGATGTTCAGCATTTTTTCGTGAGTCGGACTACCTGGTGGGAGTTTTCTAGGTTTTTCTCCCATATATGAGCAAATTTGATGTAGTTTCTTCTAAAAGTCTTTCCGGAAAGCGCTTCTCCTTCTTTAGCCACTCGGAGCCAAGTCAGACTTCTACCTACGGGTGCTCCATCACAACAGGAACTTACACGCCTTTCTTCCATCCTTGAGTAGACTACTAATGGTATTTTCCGTCTCCCGATGCCGACACTGAGGATTAGTCACAACAGCATAATATTATAAATTCATTCAGATGTGTTTTATTATTATATTTTCAGTGCAGTTGCATTTAAAATGTTTCCAAATTTCACATGAATTTAGAAATTCATTGTTAATGTCTAACATGTTTACTAGCCCACATATATACGCAAATGTGAATTAGTTCCTCTTAAAAGTCCTCCCGGAAAACGCTGTCCTTCTTCTATTGCGACACAGAGCGAAGTCAGACTTCCACCTACAGGTGTTCCATCACAACAGAGCTGCCCTCCTCTTTCTCTGAAAGGAATATTTTCATGAATTATTTAAAAATTATTAAGTAAGTTAGGTACATGGGGACTGATGGCTGAGTGACTAGCGCTCTGGTACTCGGTGTCACAGGGTTCGAATCTCGGCGGTGTCATGGAGGTTTGCAGAGGTTCGGAATCCACTTTAAGCCGTAGGTCCTTGTCTAATATGACTGTAGAACGTTAGGCATAGGACTGACAACATTGTAAAAATGTCACCGTCACGGAGCTGAGTCATATTTCTACCTGGTGGGAGTTTTCACCCGTGCGATAAGCAAATGCGAGGTAGGTGCCCTTAAAAGTCTTCCCGGAAGCCACTGCCCCTACGGGTGCTCCTTCGCAACAAAAGCAGCCCCGTTTCCTTGCCACAGTCCTTGGACTAGCTGTCTACCAAGTGGGGTAAGAAAACAACACATCAACATTCATTATACATGCAATTATATATATTGAATGGCTACTAGGAGTGACTTCTAAAAAGATTATGTGAAATTTGTGTAAAATATAAGAAACACACTTGTTACCCGATCTCAATTTCTATTGGCCCTATTAAAGATTTATTATTTTTTCGATTTACATAACTATTCATTTCTAATATCGAATATAAAAACATTGTTGTATGAATAATTAAATGATCAACCCTCATTTAATAAATGTCGTTGCATTTGTTTCAAATAAAAATTAATTTTAATACGCGTTATCAAATCAAGAAGATACAATAATCAGTAGAAACATTTTTCGGGCTTACATATAAATGAAATATATTTCTTTATCTTTAGGTGAGTTTTAGCCCACCCAATTAGAGTGAGTTCAATTTCAGCGTCGAACATCAAAGTCACAACTTCGAAAAAAAATTTATTATGCGTCTTTTGTGGCAGATCGCAAAGTGTTGAAAGGGAATTTTAAGAGTTCATTCAACAAGTAATACATTTGTTTAATACAGGGATGGCCAATCGGCGGATCTCCTTGAATATTTAACCGGTCCATGAAATGCATCACACTTTTACAAAATATACTTATTTTATATTGACCACATCAGTGAAAACCAACTTATTAAAAAAAAATACATTATATGTGCATCCATATATTCAAAAATTAACTGTCGAAATTATGACAAAAATTAACTTTGATTTTAAGATAATATTCCTTCGAATTTATGGCAGATATTGCCTGTTTTATTTGCTATATTTGCTTTAAAGTTCACAGAATAATTAAATTATATTCTGCGAACTCATAACTGTAAATGTAATGATGCACGCGCATCTCGGAACATCTAATATAACAGGTTCTATGTTTCACTTTAAGTAACCTCAGTGACAGTGACTATTTCTAGGTACGCACAGTTGATTGCTGATAGCAGAGCAAACCAGACTCTTAATTCAAGTTGTTAGCGCATTTGGTTCAATTAACACATGCGCTTTTTTTCCGAAAATGAAATTGACCAAACACAAAACGCTCTCAAACATAACCCACGCTAACTTGCAACATCCATTACGATGTGCAAATACCAAATTAAAGTCGATTTGCAAAGTGTGAGTGGAAGAGTGGAGAAACAAATATCCCACTAGTAAAATAAATATTTTTTAATGATTTCACTATTTTTTATTTCGTTCATATTTATATATTTTTAGATTTCATTTTTAGTGTAATATATTTCTTTATGATGTGTGTTTAGTATCCATATTATTATATGATATCTATTTTTACAAGTAAGAATAATAGTCAACACAATAATAATAGCTCGTTATGTTTCAATTTTTCTCCCCAAAAACAATGTCTATAGTGTGTCTAAATCTGATACGGGGATATATAATTTTATATACGGCCCGCAGGATCATTTGTGTTGGCTACCTCTGGTTTAACACATAATACTTTTGTTTGTTAGAATATAATATAAATTTTACTGTTTTCAAACAAAACATATTCTTAGCTACAATACTTGCTTAAATATGAATTCTAATTAATATATAAAGGAAACTAATAATTACCATAATCGATTAATTATCATACTAGTTAAATGAAATGCACACATCCAAACCAACTTTTCCAACATGTTAAAATAATTGTTAAATGGATATGGTGCTAACTATTGACATAGGTCCAATTCTACTAAATTGGTTACTTTGTTCTATACTATTTAAGATTTATTTCATTACAAATGTATGGATATCCATTAGGAAAGTCACATTAGGGCCAATGTATTGTCCTTTTGGGATCTTAATCTTGAGCTACGTCTAATTGAACGTCTAACGTCTAATCACAAATTATGTTAGAATAAAGAGAAAAAAAAACCAGATAGCAGCTATTCAGCCATTAGAATAAATTTACATATAATATATATATATACATATACATATATATATATATATATATATATATATATATATATATATATATATATATATATATATATATATATATATATCTTTATATATATATATATATATATATATATATATAAATATATATATATAATATATATATAAAATATAATCGATCTTTAAGCTTTGGATATTAGCATAAATAAAATTATAAAATCATCATAAAAATATTTTTATATTTTTTTAACAATACGTTTTAATGTTTCCTATTTATACATCATATATTTTTAATGTTTTATTTAATTTCTTATAGCATAACTCTAATTATTAAATTTAAATATAACTCTAATTTTTATATTAAATTTACAGTGGGACATTTTGAATTTTTTTTTTTTTTTTAAATCCAATTTTTATTTGTTTTTTTTTTCAAATGTTTATGAAAACAGTTAAAGCAACAATTGTATTCCTGATGAATTTTGATATCGATAAAAACTTATTTAAAAGATAAATAAAATGATTTTTATATAAATACAAACTTATTTAATTTTGATATTAATAAGAACTAATTTAAAAGTTGCATTTAAATAAAAATTAGATGTTTTATTTCTTCTGACGAAAGAACATTTTTTTTGAAATAATTTTCTGCAAGTAAGCAACATTTTGCATAAAAACAGAATTTTCATCCCATTGATTCAGAAGAAAATAATGGTATATGACAAACGGGATTTTTATGGTGAATAAATACAAGAGAAGCTACTTAATTTTTTCCATCAAAAGAAAATAGTCTTTCTAGATGAGTTTGCTTTCAAAATTTTAATGTGTTTTGTAATCCTCTTTGATAAAAATTAATCTTAAAATTTTTTTTTTTAACTGGAAAAATGACTTAATCTATGTTCTGTTTTAAATAACAAATAGTACATGCACGGAGATGGAAATATTTTCAAAAGTATAATGATTCAAAATAATAATTACTATTTAAATCAAATTTTTTTAATGAAATTACTAAAATTAACTGGTGTTTTGAATGAGTCACGAACCCTTTAACGTTGTAAACTTATTATTAATGATTTTTTCCAGCAGTTAATTGGGAAAAACTGCAGAAGAAGCAAAAACAAGAATAAGAATTCAAGATTTACTTCAAGAGAGAGTTAACTAAATAATGCAAAACTTTGTACATAAATAACTGTTTATCTAATAGGCAAATGAATTAATGACTGACTAACTATCTCACTGACTGACTATCACTGACCATCTCAATGAATTATAAAAGAGTAAAATTCAATTTCCTGCATATTTTTAGTTTGATTCCATTTAATTCCGTCCGTTTCCGTTTTTTTTAAGCAATTCCTGGTATATCGACATATGAGAATATGTCATCATTAGTGATTTACACTTATGATGTAAGAATCAAAGTGGTCAAATCCGATTGATTGCACGACAATTGGAATAGAGAAACGCTACTATGCGATGATATTGGCAGAAATGCTTCAATCATGGAAGTCGGGGGGTTTATCGTGAACGTGAGTATAGAATGAACTGATTGTGACAATGACTCTAGCTCCAAATTCGTAATTATCAAGGTTCCCATGAGTAACTGGAGCAGCCCTCGCAGCAAGGAGACTCTTTGAGCAGTATCAGAGTTAAGTAGATCAATTGAGGATATTATACCTCACCAATGCTCACCAACAAGCTCCTTAGTAGTTGTGTCAAGTTCGCGCAACCTGCATTCTCATTAACTGGTTCGGAGTTTTCTCTACGATGAGAACCCATGTCAACCCATGGCGTGTATATACATCTTCAAGTCATCGTTGGGATACTAACATTGCTGTTTCATACCACGTGGACTTAATTCTGATAGTCATGGTCTCCGCTGCAAATTACAAAAACGTGCTGTAAATATACTTGATGATATTTTACATTCAGCGTTCTTGACATCCCTTTTATGACCTCCAGGGTACACATTTTAGCCATTTAATTTGAGCTTCTTCGTACTTTCGTAATAGATTGGAAGATCTCTCTTGGCTACGGCTATTTTGGGATCTGCTGAACAGAGCTTGTGACTAACCTGCAATTTTACCATTATAACTTAAATAAGTGTACGTAGTTTGAAAAATTATCTTGCAAAAATTTTCTTCACTTGAAGAAGTAAGCCTTTTTGTGTAAGCTTCAAGTGTAAGTGAAGTAAGAGTGTGTAAGCCTTACACCTCTTTCACAAAGTGTGAGTTTATTACACTTCAAATACACTGCAAACTTTGTTTCCGTAAAATGCAACGATAAACCAATTAGCAATTATAATTAGCAACTATAAACCAACTGACAATTATAATTAGCAACAGTAAACCAAATTAGCAATTATAATTAGCTACAGTAAACCAATTAGCAATTATATAAACCATACTTATAAAAAAATAAAATGCGCTTACTATAATTTTAGATTTTAAGAAACCTTCATAAAATATTAGTTAAAAAAGAACTGAAATTCTTTTCAACTGACCTCCTTCCAAAGCGCAAGTTTATTACCCTTCAAATACACTGCAAACTTTGTTTCTGTAGAGTGCAACAGTAAACCAATTAGCAACAGGCTAATTCAATCCCGAAAGGTATCGTTTCTGGATTTCAGAGAAATCAAACGGAAGAAAAAGCTGGAAATTTATCGAATACGTGAAGAAAATAAAACGGTTCATGGCGTGGAAGCAGTGTCGATGTTTGGCAATTGTCCAGAAAAAAAAAACAGCAAAATGTTTCTCTTTCTCAGACTGATCTGAAGGTCTAAAAGTTCAGGGGAAATAGGCCCTGGAGCCAGAGCCACTGGCATACAACACTGCGAAGACAAAAATTTAACTCCTTTCTCTTTTTTTTTTCTTTTCTTCTTTCCTGTATTTCTTTCAATGCAATTGATTCAGTTAAAGAAAGTGTTTATTTAGAAAACAATCTTTTGTTAACTGTGACCGCTTTTTTATCTTTCCTGAAAAGTTTACTTTCCACGCTTATCTTTTTTTTTTTTTTTTTTAAAACACATCATCATTTTTTAAAAAAAAAAAGGTTAAACAACGGTAAGGTTATAGGTTGAAATAAAAGATCGGAAAATAAACATTTGTAAAAAATTATCTAGACGTATGACTCAGCCTTTTGTTCTTTAGCACTACAGTTTAATTTTTCTATGTATTTTATTAAAAAATTTGGCATTTCAGTTATTTAAGAATTACTTTTTAAAAACAGGTTTTAGTATATATTCTAAAATCAAAAATAATAATAAGTATTTTATATTTATTTTTTTTTTTAATAAAAATTTAAAGAGTGGAAATTTTTTTTTGTTTGAAAAATAAAGGCTAATTAAAACTGTAATTTGATAAAAAAATGTCTATTGAGTGTGCAATGTTTTAACAATCATATTTGAACATAATAATATTATATGTATTTTGATGAACACTAAACGCTTTAATAACATTATACATAAGGGCATTTAATAACCCACCTTCACAAACACACTTACTTCACTTAAAAATTACTCTTTGAAAGAAAAAAATACAACAAACTTATGTATTCCATGGTTTGCTTATCGATCTACGGTCATTTTTTTGATACACTAGGCTAATTAGAACGGGGCCTACAGTTTAATGTGGATTCCAAACCACTTACACACATCCATACATCCAAGAAATCGTAAGGAAAAACTGGATTTGCTTTCTGGTAAACAATATTCAGAATGTTTTTTTTTTATCTGTTTCATTTATGCCTTCATTCATATCATGTGCATATTATTGATACATGTGAAGAAAATAAATTATTAGTTAAATTAAGTTTAAATAATTGTGCCATTCAGCTAAATATAAAAACTATGTTTTTATCTCTTTGACAAGTTTTTAGTTCCAAAAAAAATTTAATTTGAAGTGTTTTCCATTCCCTTTTGAAGGTTGGTTAATTTGAAATTTAATATCAAAGTAACATTGAGTTTCTCTTTATAAAATTAGATATAGGCGTTGAAATTAAAAAAATTTTATAGCTATATTTCATTCATTTACTTACCTATTAGAATATTGGTTTTTACAACTTACGAAAAGATCAATATAACCAATTATTATTTTTGGCGTTACTTTTGATTTTTAATCCAATATTTATTTATACATATGTTTTTTGCTCTACTGATTGCAAGTAATTATTACTGGATAAAAATTATTTATCAATAGAAGTTCATTTTTTACAAAAATAGTTGTGTTTAAATAATAATAGTGTTTTAGAATTTGCACAAATTGTATTCACTTCGAATTTTGCAAAAATATTTGATTAAAATAATAACTTAAATTAAAGTTTAAAAAAAAAATTGTATTTAAAAATAATGAATCAATATATTTAAATAAAAGTGTACATTTAAATTGTTTAATACATTTGAATTGTCGAACTCATTTCCACAACATTTTGAATTAATATCGGTCTCGATAAACATCATTATGCAAGTCATTTAAAAATTGTTGCAGTTATGGCTTCAGTTTTAATATACGAATTATATAATTTAATATAAAATATATTCTGTGCACCTGTACAGCATTTTTTAAATATATTACAATATATTTATTTAATCTGAATGGAAAACACTTCAACCTCCATAACACTTTTATATCATCGTTTATTTAAATCGCTTACGAGACGACCGTTGCATAACATAAAACATAAAATTGGCTAGCAATATATTTGATTTCACAGACTATAAAACAGTAATAATAATAACACTTATGATATTATATGTTCTATCAGCTCTATTGTATTTCTTAGATTAAGTAGAATAAATTTATTATGAGAAATGAATATTTCATTTTCTTAAATACAAGTTTAAAATGTATTT
This sequence comes from Caerostris extrusa, assembly GCA_021605095.1. Classification (NCBI taxonomy): domain Eukaryota; kingdom Metazoa; phylum Arthropoda; class Arachnida; order Araneae; family Araneidae; genus Caerostris; species Caerostris extrusa. The sequence continues at coordinate 15,966 of BPLR01008290.1, read as the reverse complement.
AGTTATCAAATAATTTAAGAATAAATACATAATCATTTATGAGTGAATTTAAGGTTCTGACTAATTAAATTTATTTTAAATCTAAACACTTTTCTTATTTTTTCAAACAAAAACGTAAATAACTAAACCTGCAAGTAATAAAATGGCAATGTTTTTGATATTGTATACTGCAAAAAAAAAATTTACCATGAGTTTATACGCAACTAACAGTAGATGTGTAGCAGATTCATGCCAGCTTTTTTATATATTTATATACACTCAAGAGCCAAAACATTATAACCACCTGTAAATAACGAGTTGGCCCACCTTTGGCGCGCAACACAGCTTCAACCCGCCTTGGCATGGATGCCGCAAGCCCTTGGTATATGGCCGGAGACAGGTTGTACCAGATGTTTAAGCAACGGTCACGCAAATCCGAGATATTGCGAATTGGTGGCCTTCGAACTCTGAGCTGCCGCCCCAGGATATCCCAAAATGTGTTCTATCGGATTGCGATCCGGTGAGTTAGACGACCAGGACATTAACTGGAATTCAGCATCATGTTCCTGGAACCACTCCAACACAATTTTAGCCTTGTGACAAGGGGCGTTGTCCTGCTGGAACATTCCATTTCCAGCTGGAAAACAGAGGCCATGTAAGGGTGCAACTGGTCCGCAATGATGTTCAGATACCCTGTAGCATTCATGGTCTGCTCTACCACAACCACGGGTCCCAGAGACGCCGAAGAGAACGTCCCCCAAAGCATACTAGCGCCACCACCGGCCTCTGTATGACCTACTGTACATTGAGGGAGCAACTGTTCGCCTGGAAGACGGCGTATCCTGACACGGCCATCGGCGGATGAATGACAAACCGTGATTCATCTGACCAGGCAACTCTCTTCCACTGATTCATGGACCAGTCACGATGTTCCGGCCCAGCGCAGGCGCTGTTGGTGATGATGCTTGGTCAGCAAAGTCACACGAGTGGGACGTTTGCCCCATATCTAACAGTGTCCACTGAACAGTGTGCTCCGATAGTTTTCTACTTGGCCCTGCATTGTATTGGGCTGTCAGCTGAACCACTGTCTGGTTCCGGTATTGCTTCACCATGCGAGACAGTCCCCGACGACCTTTTTCTTTGATAGCGTGTGCACGTCCAACACCATGTGGTCTACTGCTGGTTTCACCGTCATTCATCCACTTTGCATAAGTACTAACAACTGTAGATCGCGAACAACCCACGAGCCGTGTATTTTCGGAAATACTTGTTCCGAGCCTTCGAGGCATTGCAATCTGCCCTCTATCAAAGTCGCTTAGATCCGCAGCCTTTCCCATCACACACAGAAGTAAGTGAAAGAATGATTCTTCAGACTCTCCATCAGCAGTTAAATACCACTTCCACCTGATCACGTGCCTTCCACGTCATCCAGACGAGTTCATTGCAAAATGTAGGGGTGATCATAATGTTTTGGCTCTTGAGTGTTTTTACATTCTATGGAGAGCAGGTTAATCACCACCATCAATGTACGTGCACTTTTGTGTCGGCTTCACTTTTTTGACTCTGAAAACTTGCTTAATTTAAAAATACAACACATTGCCTTTCATCATTATAATTTTAATGAAACTTTGTCTTATTCAGTTACAAGAATTTTTGCGATAAAAATATATGTGAGCAACAATTAAAAATAATGAATCTATTCTTAGAAATACATATTTTCGATCAATGAAATTCCTAATAATTCACATACATGTACCTTTTTCCCTCAATTTCTTTTGTAAACAGCAACGGTTTCCTTTGAAAAACAGAGCTTTTTGAAAAACATTTTTAATGAGTTGTCATTGCTGACTTCTAGCGAAGACTAGTATTTGAACAAATAGCATTAGAAAGGAATTTTACATCTGAAAACTCCTAAATCAACACAATTATTTCGAAGAATTAAAAAAAAAAATATATCCAAACTAAAGATGTTTTTTTAAAATAACAAAGAAGTTTTCTTAAAATAGATACTGAAATTTTGTAGTTTGTTAATGATCGTGTTTTTTTTTTTTTTTTTTTTAATATTCATTTGGTTCTTTGTGTTAAAAATAAAACTCAAATCTCATTATGGACATTTGAAAAAAAGTAATTTAATCAAGCAACGATTTTTAATACACCAAGTACGAAAACACTCTGTAATTATTTTAAGCCTTATTTTAGTTAAATTGGAGCTTATAAAATTTATTGGTTTGGGTTTTTGTAGGCGATTTCTAAGCTGCGAATACAATTTAATCATTAACAAGGAATACAAACTTAAATGTTTTTTCCAAGATTATACTTTTATTTTTAAGGGGCCTGAATGGCCTAGTGGCTGGCGCTCGGTACCACAGGTTTCGGGTTCGAGTCCCAGCGGGGCCATGGTTGTTTGTAGTGGTATATAAATAATAAACTCAATATGAATGAAATATACTACAGATATCTGTTTAAGCACATATAATTTAGGAATTCAATAATTATGAATAATTTTAATCTGTACAAATTAGTATGTACATTTCTGTTGTTCTTATGTAGGGTTTTCACTGAATACTGAAATCTCAGCCTTATTCTTCATTATTATTTTTTTATATATATATATATATACCTCTTTTTTGTCCCACGTCAAGCATTTTCTGTAATTTTGTTTACCATGTTTATTATATCCAAGTTGTTTTTTTTTATTTCATTTTTTAAAGTCGAGCTGATGATCACTTCGCGATCAGCTACGCTTGTAAACTATTCAACTTAGTAGAAATCTCGTTTCGTAGAATACCAGCCAATAGGAAGCCCGAGTATGTAATAGATCAGGTTAGTGAGTGGAGTAGTACAAGTGTGAGGTAGTACAATATCTCCTGCCCTACGCAGGAGATATTGTACTACCTAATGCAAACCCACTTTTATTATGATTATGATTTATTATTTTATTATTTTTAATAAATATTATTATTATTATTTATTATTTCATCACGGAACTGTAGGCAAATTTTCTTTTGCTCAAGTATTCCCGGCTTAGATAAAGCTTTTACATTTATACTACTTACACTGACTACCAATAAGTATTTGCACACCTCTGCAAATGACGATATCTGCGGTCCTGAGGTACGTCACGGACTCCGCCGGTATATATCGTGTAGGAAACAGCATCGGCATTAGTAGCATGCAAGATGCCGCGCAGTTTGGAGCTCTCTGATTTCGAGAAAGGTATAATTATCGGGTATCACAAATGTGGCCGATCCTTAAGGGACATATCTAGCGATCTGAAGTACCCAAAATCGACAGTGGCCTATGTGATTAAGAAGTGGAAAGGTGAGCGGTTATTGTCGGAATGTGCCCCGAGTCGGCAGACCAACGAAACTGGGAGATAGAGACCGACGAGTGCTCACCAGAGAAATTCGGAAGAACCGCACCCAACCGATGGCCCTCATCCGTGACGAGTTTCAACAGGCATCCGGGAGTATTGTTTCAATGAATACCATCCGTAAGGAAGCCCATCTGCATGGTTTTCATGGTCGTGCTGCTGCCCATAACCCTTTCATCACAAAAAGTCCAACCGCGCTGCTCGATTAATGTGGTGCAAAGCACATCGAAATTTACTTTAGATCAGTGGTAACGGATTCTTTGAGTGACGAATCAAGGTTCACCCTATACCGTTCGGATGGCAGGATCTGTGTCTGGCGTCTGCCTGGAAAACGTCTCCTACCAGAATGCATTGTACCAACAGTCAAGTTCAACGGAGGTGGAATTATGGTCTGGGGGTATTTCTCCTGGTATGGACAGGGACCCTTGGTCCCCATTCATGGTAAGCTCAACGCCGATACCTACTGCACTATTTTGGATGACAATGTGCTTCCTACGTTGGGGCAGTTTTACTTGTTGTACCCTGTTACTTTCAGGACGACAATGCCTGTTGTCATGTTTCGACGTTAACCAAGGTTTGGTATGGTGCCAATGGAGTTCATCGAATGGACTGGCCTGCCCAGAGCCCAGATCTCAACCCTATCGAGAACCTCTGGGACGCGTTGCATCGCCGAATTCAGGGGTGCACTACCCGTCCAAAATCGGTGAAGGAATTTCTATGTCTTCTCCAAGCCGAGTGGAAGAAAATACCACTAGCTGTCATACAAAGACTTGTGGAAAGTATGCCCCGGAGGGTTCATGCTGTAATTGCCTCTCGTGGAGGGTCTACCAACTATTGATTTTGAATAATGTTCGTTTTTCTTTTCTATCACACGTGTCCAAATACTTATTGGTAGTCAATGTATATACACGCATAACTTAATGCGTGTATTAATATATACACGCATAACTTAATATAAGTGCTTTACTTAAACGCAAAGTTTAAGTAAAAGCACTTATATTAACCACTAAATTACCATTTTTTGTGAATTCTACAGCCTATATTAAACATTCCACTATTTCTTAATACTTATAAACCTAATTAAAAACAATGATAAAGATTTCCTGTATAAATTGAGCAAAAAATTTCATTAAAAGAAATCTATTAATATGCATATATGAGAGGAATGGTAATATCGTGTAAAATTTTGAGATCATTTGAGTATATGGATCAACTGTGATTTATATGCGTCATTTGTTAATGATAAAAATTAGATGAAGAGTTAATTAAAATATAACTAATTATTACAACATATATTTATTTCTGTAAATTTTATTTGTGCCTTTATTATTTCTATTGTTAGTAAAAAAGTGTAAAAAACTGATTATTGCAAATCACAACTAAATTTGAATGATCCGACGTAAATTTCCTTTGTCACTTCAGAACATTTACAAATCGATTATATTAAGACATTTATTAGGCAGTTTTAGTAGAAAATACAATTAACTATATATAATATTAACCTGGTAGAATATTACAATAAAAATGAAATTACTAATTTTTTGAATACGAAACCATATTGTAATTATATTGCTGACTGATTTAGATTACGATATATTTTTTTTCGGAAAAATAACAAACCAAACTTATTCCTCAATGCAGACGACAAAAACGGTTAAACTATTCGGAAAATTAGCGTTATCGCATAAAGCTGATCAATATCTCCAAGAGAACAGCTTTATGTACTGTACTTTTTACTACTGTACTTGATTAAATGTCAGTCAACGTCTGGTTATAAATGTTATGATTCTAATGTTATAACTGAAAGTCCATGAGTTTTGAAAATATTATTCTTAGAACATATTTCATTAATATTATATTATACTTAGACACTTTCCTTTTTACCTCATATTCTAAGATTAAAGGATAACAGCCCTTTGTGCGCTTCGTGCAACCAGATCTTTTAGATGGACACAGAACATTCGATATATTTTCTTCATTGAATGAATAAAACTTATACAGTAGATATTGATGGGCTAGAGATCTGATGAAATTGGCATCCAGCGACTAATTTTCTTTTATCTTTATGTTGTCAGAGTTTTGATGTAATTATTGCCAATGTTATGTGATATGGTTTTGTTCTGTTTTGCATTCCTTCTTTATGCATCCCAGATGTATGAGAGTCAATGATGTAAAATCAAGCGCTTTTTGCAATGGAAGAAAAATATTAACGATATACAAGTTTTTATAGATGCACAATTAATTTACACTATGTTCATTAAAAAGGGGTCTGATAGCCGAGTAGCTCGAGTCCTGGCGATGTCATGCAAGTTTGTAGTGTTCGGAATTCACTTTAAATCGTAGGTCCCGGTCTAACATTTTCGTAGAGCGTTGCGGTGATATTGTTACTCCGCGTCCGTAACATATCTTGCTTCAAGCTGCAAGCACCTCCTGGGTCACTACCCAGGAGGTGCTACCCGGTGTACCCGGAGGAGGTCGTCCTAAGTGAGTAACGTCGGTGCAGCGCTTGCCTTAAGGCATCCAAGAAAATTGTCTAAGTTTTTGGCAGCTGCATTAGAACAAAAATATTCATTAAAATAATTGCGGAAACAGTCCTTTTATTTCTATTATGCTCAGCTCATAGTCTAGTATTTATATACGCAGCTAATATACATGTGCACGGGTTTCTATCTGCTCGTGGTATTTATTGCCTATATGATTCCAGAAATAAAGAGATTCGATTACTGTTGTGATAACGTATATGAGTTTCTCAAAAAGGTCCGTGGAACTGCTTATCTTGGCTTTTCTCCAATACCTTTGAAAGTTCACCCGGAACGAAATGATCGGCCCTTATCTCTCGTAGAAAGAAAGTTTATGCAAGAATCGAACACAATATTCACCGAAGTAGAAACATTTATTTAAAAATATTTTGTTGTCTATTATTATTTGTTATTGACATAATTGTTTCTTTCGTCTGTTGTAATCTATAAAATATAAAATATCTTAAAATAATATATTATTTTTAGTTAGTTACATGAGCTCACTGGTAATGGGGAGTTAGCTAGCACGCAACAGAATGGATTCGATTTTCGCCATTGATTTTTGTTGAAGTTACTAATTTGAAAGTGAAGAGGAGGCTGGATTAAGAGTTAAGCAAAGAATTTTGCATCGACATTCGTAATATGTGACGGGATGCTTTCCTAGTTTTTACAATTTGACATTCAAATATGGCTCAAGTATTCATGACAAATCTTTAAGAAACCAATGTTAACTCTTTTCTCAGGTGTGTGTAATACTATAACAAATAGCCATGTTGTACTTTGAGTACCCTGCAATTCTACATTATTAATGGTTAAAGATTTATGATGGTTAATAATAAAAAATATATATTTCATTTATTTAAACTTACTTTTCTTTTATAATATTTGCATAAAAAATAAACAATTATGTTTGTTAAAAAAGAGCCATCTTGCTCAAATTAGTAGCGCAAACATAGTAGTGATTCAAAATTTTTACAAATTATTATTTTACTAGTAGAAACCGGCATACGTCATCTTGCTAAAAAAATTCAATGTAGAAAGCTATATATCGCGAATATATTCTCCATATTCCAATACATGTGCATACTAATTTTCATGGATATCGTTTGAACAGTATATGAGATGAAATACTGCAGTACAAACTGGTTGCAAGTAACAATAAAGTGGATATCACGAACCTATTTTCCATACTCAAATACATATTATTACTTATTTTCATAACGATTGGTTGAACGGTATAGAATTTGATATACTGCAGCACCATCTGGTGGCGACTTGCAACAAGGAGATAGCATAAAAACATTATTCGTGTTTGTCAAACACACACAAAGATTTCTTCAAAAAATGGTTAAATCCGTTTAGTAGGACCTCAGTGGCAAACATACGTACAGAAGATCACGATTACAGCGCCACCTGTAGAGTAGAGTTGAGAATCTAAACCATCTAGGGACCTACTCAAACATTCACAAAAAATTTCCTCAAAATCGATCTAGCCGTTTAGGAGGAGTTCAGTGACAAACACATGTATAGAAGAATTATAAATATAAATATATATAGATTACAGCACCACATATGAGGTCCAATTATGAATCTAAACTATCAAGGGGCACACTCAAACAAGCATAAAAGTTTCATCAAAATAGGCCAAGCCGTTTAGGAGGAGCTCAGTGACAAACACAAGCACAGAAAAATTATATGTATAAAGATATCTACTTAAGTAAAAATATTTATACGATTAATTAAATTTTATTTAGAGTTTAACTATCCATATGTATTAAATATCTCCTATATTACTAAAATATAATAACTATACAAGCAATATCCCCTACGTGACACACACTTTTAAATAACTCTCTTCACCAAGAACATCGATGCACAAGAACAAATATGACTGTGTATGACATCCTTGCAATTTTAACCCTCTAATTATAATTTTTCATTTTAATTTAAATTATAAAACATTGTTAAATTATGACTTAAAAACCATAAAATTTTGTATTTATTTTAAAGTTGTGTCCAATTCACTTCAAGCTGATAAACAGTAAAGACAGAAACACGAAGTCATTTTATGCTTCGTAACAGTTCGTAAATTAACTTACACATAAACAAACCTAATACTTTTAGTAACATTTTTATAACAGTTCACAAAGTAAACAATAAATAGCTTTAGGCTCTTCCCTACTCCCGAATTGGGGACACGAAACAAACAGATTTACGCTTCTGTTCTTCTCAAATTTGTGCCACTCCGTTCAAGTTTATAAACAGTAAGGACATATAACAAGGCCATTTTGTGCCTCATAAGTGATCGAATGTGACAACGTTTAAATAGCCTTTTTCAAAAAGCGTCGATTCAGAACAAAGCGTGCCAGTTTTCCTTTTTCTGCAAGGGCAACTATTTTCCTTTGTTGAACATATTGCCAAAGTCGCTGCTTTCGAGCCTTCTTTTAAAAACGAAAAACGGCACTAAATATTTCTAAAGTAAAATATTTGTATAATCGGATCTGTTTAAAAGTTCTTTTCTAAATTTCTGTCAAACAATGGTCTGAATAATAAATGGGAGGAAATGGAAAATATTTACTGTCCGGGGTATGGTGTCTTTTGTGCTTGGGATTTCCAGAAAGGCATGTGTTCCAAAGGGATATTTCAGAAGTTAAAATGTCATAAAAGATGTAACTTTATATGAAATGAAATGCTTTATTAATATTAATTTCTACTTATTATCACAATGAAGCTCATATATCAATGCACTAAATTTATGTCATAAATTTTTATATTATTTCGAGCAGTTGGTTCTCTATTGATGGGTTGCTATTGCATTATGGGTATTTAAACGAAGAATCTATTAATGTTTCCTGAGCCTTTATCAATATTATATACAAACATAGCGAGGTGGCTAAATTCTTGACAGAGAAAGCTACAAAGATAATCTTGAGGACATTTCCTTAATAATAAAAGTATAAATTATTACGGTCTTTCCAAATGATTTGTAAAGTCTATTTATTAAACAAAAAGGTAAAAGAGCAAAAAGATGCTTATGTTTGACATAATTAATAAAAATTGCGATTTTTTTTTCAAAAAAAGAACCTATTTACAAAAAACAGTATAACATGGTTATAAAAATAAATGTGACAGGCAAATTTGCCAATTTATTGATCATGGGGAATTGTTTTCTTATGCCCCGTCTGAGTACAAAGATATTCGGCGTTGGCGACCTAAATTCTTGACCATCATCTTGAAAGCTACTAAATTAATCCTGATGACAGAACATTGGTCCGATTATCTCATAAATGCTTCCTTTGTGCCATAATATTTGCAAAATGATTTGTAACCATTCCCTTATAGATGTCGTCATCTGCGCCTTCTGGTGGTTTCCTGTAATTCAATTAAAGGTAAGGTTGTATGGCGATTTGATATATCATCTGCCGAATTCATTTAAAGTTAAGAACTCACTCACATGAAGGTCTTTGAAGCACAAGAACTAAAGTGATATGATTGTGTATGACATCCGTGTTATTTTTAACCATGTTATTTTTATTTTTCATTTTAGTTTAAATTATAACTTAAAAACAAAAAAAAATGTATTTATTTTAAGTTGTGTGCAATTCACTTCAATCTGATAAATAGTAAATACATAAACAAAAGTCATTTTATGCTTCGTAACAGTAATAAATTAGCTTACGCATAAACAAGCTTTTTTAGTAACATTTTTATAACAGTTCACAAAGTAAACAATAAATAGCTTTAGGCTCTTCTATACTCACTAAATTCGATACGAAACAAACAGACTTACACTTCTGTTCTTCTCAAATTTCCGCTCTCAAATCTCCGTTCCTCAAATCTCGTTCAAGTTTATAAACAGTAAGGACATATAACAAGGCCATTTTGTGCCTCATAAGTGACCGAATGTGACAACGTTTAAATAGCCTTTTCAAAAGCGTCGACTCAGAACAAAGCGTGCCAGTTTTCCGTTTTCTGCAAGGGCAACTATTTTCCTTTGTTGAACATATTGCCAAAGTTTCTGCTTTCGTTCGAGCATTTTTTTAAAACGAAAACGGCACTAAATATTTCTAAAGTAATATATTTGTATAATTGGATCTGTTTAAAGTTATTTTTCTGAGTTTCTGTCAAACAATGGCCTGAATAATAAATGGGAGGAAATGAAAATATTTACTGTCTGGGCTTTGTGTCTTTTTGTGTTTGGGATTTCCAGAAAGCTAGTGTTTCCAAGGAATATTTCAGAAGTTAAAATGTCATAAAAGATGTAACTTTATGTGAGTCGAAATGGTTTGTTAAAATAAATTTTAACTTATAATTACAATGAAGCTCATATATCAATGTACTACATATATATGTAATAAATTATAAATTATTTCGAGCAGTTTGTACTCTATTGGTGGGGTGCAAATGCATTATGCATATTTGAAATAAATATCTATTTATTTAGGGGTTCTCATGCATTATATAACCACATGCCCTTAACAGGAAATAATGATAATTTTGCCACTGACCTTCCTGCACCTTCTGTTTTTTTAATAACGTAAATGTGATAGTTAATTTGTTAATCTACTATATTGTTTTTCTCTGACACAAAGCAAACGAGGTGGCTAAATTCTTGACATATAAAGCAGCTAAATTAATCCTCATGACAGAACATTTAATCCCATATGTCACTATAATATTGGCAAAATTTAAAAGAGATTAATAAAATTAATAATAATAATAATAATTAAAGGGAAATTGTAAAAAAAAAAAAAACAAATCTGTAAACAAATAAAATCTATCTTGTTTCAGTGAAGGGAAGAAAATCGACAGTGGCGGACAAAAACAATGTGTCATCTTTTGATAACTTGATTAAAAGTAATGCAACAGAGTTTTATGCCCTCGGGAAGAGATGCTCCTGTTACAATCTAATTTGCAAGAAAACTCTACTATGTACCTTTAAAAAATAGTAATATAACTAACTTAATATAAATATTATATTAATGTGAAGTTCTAAAAGTGAAAAAGGCCATATTTTTCAAAACATTGAAAAAAAAAAATCTAAAATTTCTTGATTAATATCATAATATTATATATTAAATATTATATCATTAATATTAATATCATATAATAATCTTATCTGAATAATATCAATATAAATCAAACATCAGTGAACAATTAAATATTAAGCATTGCATAATGCAGTACAGAAAATTCTTTAAAACTTTCCTCTGCTATTGAACAAAGGGTAACCCGTAACTGGGGAGGTGAAAAAGTAAGACATAGGGGACGTACGGTCTCAGAAAACGATTTTTAAAAATCATTTAATTAAAATATTATTCTAAATAATTCAAGTAGATGTTATTTGTACTTTTAACTGTTAGAAAAAAAAATATTTGTGCATGTTAAAGTGAAATAAAAATTTTCGGATATACTTTTGACAGAGCCTTTAAATTTTTCGATAAAAATCATAAACTGCTGCAAATTTTATAAATAATAATACAAACTGATTATCTAATTTATTTGTTAAAAACCTACATATTTAACTATATTATTTTGTTTAGAATGATCTTTTCATAAAAGAATCTATATAAATATATTTTATATTAAAAACATGCAGTATTTAATATTTTGTTACTCAATTTTCGTGATAAATTTATTTGTTTGTTTCTTATTAAAAAAATAAATAAATAAATGGAATAAAAAATTATGCATACAATAAAATAAAGTAATAAAATATAATAATGTAATTAATAAAAATAATTCAGGTAAAATAATTATATCATTACATTTTTGAAAAGAATAAGTTAATTTCTTTGTTGATGATTTTTAATAAAATATATATTCACTACTATACCTGTATCCCTGAAATATTATTATCTTTTATATAAGCTCATGTTTTGATAATTTAATGGATTCTGCCAGCATTCCTTTTTAATTAAGATAAATTAATTCTAGTAAAATTATGATAGCTTAAATAATTCAAATTATGTGAAATTTAATGCCTAAAGTAATAATGAGAACAACTGCACAACTAACATTATTAGTGTAGATAGTACATTATTTGTTTAAATTAAAAAATTATTAAAAAGTTCTTAATGAAACCAAAATAAACCAAATTCTAATTCAAATTGTCCACTGCATCATCCAAGTTTAAAAATATTAGATGGTTTAACAAAATATTTCTAGTGATTTCAAGTATAGATTTAACCAAGAATCAAAAAGGCAATATATATAGAATACAATATATTTAGAAAACAATATATTTACAATGCAATATATTTAGAATGCATTATATAGAATAGAATGTAATATATATTTGTCTCGTTCACATCATACAACAAAAATATAAACCATTCTTTTTAGTTTAGAAATTTGTTTACTACATCAATGATATATCTATATAACTATATCTTTTATTTAACTTTCAGAATTTGGAAAAATGTTTTACTTAAAGCAATAGAAGAGTATATTTTGTCTATATAGTTATAAATGGAAACCACTTTAGATAAGACTATAACATGTTTCCATATGGCTGTATCAATTTCAATCTTTCTTTCTGGGTACATCTTTTTTTTATACTAGTTTATTCCGGCTGTCTGGTTTTTCTGTCTGAAACGGTTTTGGGAAACTGCAAATAAATTTTAAGAGTATTATTTATTTTTAACGGGTACTAAGCATAATTAGCTTAAAAGTTTCTAACTTTAATATTTACAGTCAGTGTTCTTATTAAATTTAGATAAGGTGGATATTTTTAAATTTATATTTAAATGAACGGAGAATGACGGGCCACGTATTGCACATCCATGGATAGATGGAAGTTCAAAGTTATTTTATGCATTCAAAAGGAACACAATTTGTTATTCTACAAACGTAGAATCTGTATATTTGCTTCTTCATTTTGAACAACTTGTAGTTTTTTTTTTAAATTTTATTTTAAACTTTTGTAAATTTGGAATATCTCCGGTATCTCAAACTTACATCTCTCATCTCAACGGTACATACATAACGGTACAACTTACATAGTCTAAACACAGCTCTTCCTTACTAAGATATCATAAAGGGTTATTCAAAACAAAGAAACAGTTGTACCAATTCTACTTTTTGTGGCATAACAAATGGTGCTCGCGTTGAATGCATAAACTAACTTTGAATCATAAAATACTTTCATCTATCTATTGATATGCAATATGTGATCCATCGTTACTCCATTTAATTAAAATAAAATTTTAAATCTGCTCCTTTATTTGAATAACCCTATACATAGCTATTAATACAATCTGTTGAAAAAATAGGCACCATGCGACTGTTTTTATTGAAATTAAAGAAATTTTTGAAATTAAATTATGAAAAATGGTCTGATAATGGATTATTTAAAAAAAAAAAAAAGACTGAAGAAAGATTAATGTCTGAACACTTCGCGATGCCAGTATGTTGGCAGTCATGATGATTGCCTACGAAATTATGTTTGTTTTCTGAGGCTGTAAGGTTAACTTAATATCTGCAAAAGAGACGCTTGAACGTACCATAAGTCGTAAAGGAAAAGCTTTAACAAGCAGTATAGCACAATGATGTCATTCTAACATTACCTCGTAGTTACCCGTGCGGTACTTCGTAATAATGTTTATTCGTGACATTATCATTCCAGAATTTTTATTTCACTAATTTATTTCTTGTAGTGTGCTTTGTTACCAGAACTTTAGCACAGCGATGTTTATACGGTGCAATCATCAGGCCTCTCGACTATGTGACCACACTCTAATTGACTTGAAGAACAGGTTGTGACTCCAGGAAATTGAAACACCGACAAAGGTAAAAAAGAAAAAAAAAATTGTCCAGTATTGTTACACAAATTGGGGTTCAAAAACTTAGCAATGATTGATATTTTTTTTTATTTCTGCAAAATTACTTTGGATACATGAAATTTAGAACGGTATAAGTACATTTAAGGATGAAGAGATTCTACTAATGCGAAAGAATAAATAAATAATAAAACGCATATCAATGCGTATTTCAAAAAGAGGCTGCTTTTGAAAGAGATGCGAGGTACAAGTTCCCTTCAGCTTCAGAGAAAGAATAATAGCGAGTTAATCCTCAGTAAGAGACATGACATTACCTCCGTTCACTGAAAAGGGTACTTAGCAATCCAATATTTCCATATTCAATCCCAGATTATCAACCAGTTTTTAGTTTGGTTTGTCGCTTTACCTTCATCTTGTGCACATGACAGTTAAACAGACCGGGACATACAGTTTAAAGTGGATTCCGAAACACTAACAAATATCAGTGGCACCGTCAGGATTCGAGTCTGGATCCTGTGGTACCAAAAGCCAGAGCGCTACCCAGTTGGCCATCAGGCTGCTCAAGCAATTTTAAGGTAGGAGGTTGATGCAATTATTTAGAAATGTGTCTTCCCAAATCAACCCACACGTGATCTATGCAATTTAAGTAAGAGTAGATCAAATCAATTCTAGTAATATATTTAGTTCCTAGAAGCTCCTGAATAGTTTGAGACAGATGCGGCCCGTCTTCATCATCCATAAAAACGTGTCTCATGAATAATCGTTTTGAATAGTGAAGAGCGGGGAACAATGGGGAAAAATCACTTAATGTCATCACATTAATGATCTCCAGTAATATTGCCACCTTAGAAAATGGGGGAGCTCATTCCACATAATCCTCCTAATTTCTCTCCAGCCACGTAGGCTACGAACACTACAACGGCCTCTTTTTAATTCATGATTGGGATAAAAATCTGTTCCTACCTGTCTCTTAAATAGTTGGGTTTAAAATTTCTTATGACACTGAAATAATCTCGTCGTTAAATAGGATACGACTCTAATGATGAAATGTTCACCACACTAGAAACAGTGCCACATTGTACATTCCCTAATTTGCATACGAATTAATTTTCTGTTGAAATAGATCATTATATTTAGTGCAACGAGCCCTTATATAAAGTATCGAGGCTGCTTGTTTTAAAATTAAATGACTAATTACGTTTTGCATACCAGTGTATTTTATCCGACTAATTGTGCAGCAGAAACGAGTGTTGGGATTGTGTTAAAATTCATGAATTGAGAAATTTAGTATAGACATTTGTATAGTTGGTATAGTAAGACCTGCATGCTAAATTTTTTGATAATAATTCTACTTTTTTTAAAGCATTGCATTGAAATTTAATAAATTAACTAATAAAAAAAGTAAAGGTTCTTAATATGTTTGTATGTTAAAATACGAACTGTGGAAACAATGTTATCTAATGAAATTAGTTAAAAATGTTATAAATTCTTTTCTCCGATTTCAATTACTGTAATTTCAAAAGCTAAAAGCTGAAATGCAGAAATTTACTTGTAGAAAGTAATGTGAATTTTTAATCAAAATCACTAAAACAAAAAAATTGGAACTCCCAGCAATGTTTTATGAGAAACCAAAAACATTATCATTCAAATATACTTTACCAAGGATATACAAGTTATTATGTTAGAGCTTGTTAATTTGAAGTTTACAGTAGTTACGGCATAATTTTTTTCCACACAATCCATTTGTTTACATGAAAAGAAAAATATTCTGTCTGAGAAAGTTTTACTGAAGGGAGATGGAGGCACAGATTAAGTTTCTTACTTCAAATTGTTCAACTTCTAAAGTGTATTATCTGTTCTTTTATCACAACTTCCCGTAATGTATGCACTTTTTTGAACGTTTCCTTTCACTAATAATAGTCACATAAGCTGCTATTTGAGCTTGTGATTTTATGACAGCAGCTTCTGTGATTACTTTCCCAAGTTGAAAGAGTAATGTAGTATTAACCTAACAGAAAGTTACCACAAAATGTTTTAAGAAAACGTTTCAAATCGTTTTTTTTTTATGTAAATTATGTTTGAGAATTATTAATCTAACTATTGCATTAAATTCTAGTCGACAATTGACGGACATATACACATTTCTGTTGAGTAAAATACCATCAGAAGCATAATAACATCTTGTAGGGTTTATGTTTAATCTTGATGGTTTGTAAACTCTCTTATTATCCCTATGTGGGCAGATTGTATAATCATTTGAAAACTCTAGTATTAATGATATTTTTTTCTTTTCAAAATTTTAATAATAAATCCT
>BPLR01008289.1:0-34732 GCA_021605095.1 Caerostris extrusa | reverse complement strand
TAGATTATTCTATATTAAAAAGCGGGTTTCCACTGGATGCTAAATTCTCATGTCATAGGAAGAGAGCCAATAAAAAAGACGACCCATTCGCTCAAGCATTTTAATAGTTGACATTATACGGCATGATAATTTAGTATTCAGTGGAAAATCTATTGTTAGAAAACTTAAAACAAAAGAAAGTGAAAACGTACGTAAACCTATCTAAAACCCAGAGTTTAAACTATATATATGCGAAAATTTGAAGTATATCTTCAATCCATTAGATTTTTGGAATTTATCTAATTTCTTTTATGAATCTTACTTCATCAATATTTATTGGCAGAGCTTCCGAAAGTTGTTTGGTTCGAAATCAAGCCAGAGCTACTGAATTGCAAATCCCCGTGTTCTGTGCTGGTATATCAGATGGTTCCTGAGTGCATCATGTTTCTATTACATATGTAACAATTTATAGTGTCTACAATATGTATGTATGGTTTTATTCCAGCTATACCGAAATAAATGATAAATCTATATATGCAGTTGGACTTGAAGGGAGAGGGAGGAAAATTTCCTATATGTCCTCCTTGTGGTATTCATTCCAAATTGTGATACTAAAAATGTGATTTTTATTGTGGTAAATCATACAATGCATGCTGAGTTATACTAGACTTGCTACCAATCGCTTCATTGGTTAATAACATCAGATTAAAATGACCAGTATTGGAAGCTATAACATCCAACCTTTGTAATTATTTTCCAATGAGATGGTTTTCGGTCAAATTCATACTGTATTTCCCATAGTTAACTAAGGGTACGCTAAAGCGCTTTTCATTGCGCATAAGGTAGGCTTCGTGTTTCACTTATGCATACCTCAAAAGTTCACCAACAGCAATGAAGCAAAGACATTACTTTCAGAAGTCTTTAGAGATAACTGCCAAATATTTGCATGTTGTATGAGAGAAGCTTACCATCACGTAGCCTGAATTTAAATGCGAGTGCTTATAAATATGTTCGCGAAATCACCATCAGGTCTCCTCCGAATTCTGTCATTGGAATCCGTTGGAGGTTTTTCTGGGCAACTTTTAGAATGGAAACCACGTATTTAGATGTATACAATTGTTCTTCTAATGCCACTTCAATTTGAAACGAATACTAAAAGGGTATATTAAAGAGGAAGATTCGTACAGTTTTTATTCATTTTGTGGAAACATATTCAGACCTACAGGTTTATTTATTCATACTTGCATAATTTGGAACTTAAATTCTCGAAAGTTAAGTTTTAGTATACCTCAGTTTTATCATTCAGTAATATAGTTTTTCACCTTTTTTATTACATATGTTCCATGCATTTTAAATATTTCAAAAATGCGTTACTTTATGAAAAACAAGATTACTGCGTCATTGAGTCTCCCTTAAACTCGTCGGCAATACGTTGATCTATACATAATATATTTTTGTCATACCATTAAGTCCTGAGAAATTTAATTGAGTCATTTATTCAAAGAAAATAAAAAGCATTAACACTCTTTTAAAAATAATGAAAAAGTTTCTCTAATCTTAACATGAAATCATTGCCAGTCCAAATCTTTGTTATCCATACTAGACTAACTATAAGGCGCTATTGTTACAATAGAAAAAAATTAAGTAAGCCTGCCTAAAAACGACAAAAGGCTCACTGTATGCAGCTGCAAAGTCTTTCAGTGTAGGAGGCTGAAATAATTAAATTTAGTCGAGAACAAAAAGCTTCTTTGAATTTCTTTTCGCCCCCCATGCACTTTTGAGAGTTCTTCTATAATCAATTTTCTTTACTTTCTTTTTTTATCATTTTCGCATTCTTTTACATTTATTTTATTTTTTATTATAAGTAAAGAAGAAAGCAAGTTGCAAAAATCAAGTTTCAATTTTCTTTTAAATTTATTAAGGTGATTGTGACAGAATGATGATTAACCCTCATGCACTTTTAATGTTTCACTTTTTTTTTTTTTTCCAAGTTTTTGTTGGCGTTTGGTATAGAGTCAGAATTGCTATGCAGATTATGAGAAAAATAACTATTGTAATACGTAGAAATAAGTCAAGGAAATTTTTAATTTATAATATAAATGATAAATTACTAAATTTAGATATAAGATCTCTCTCGGTTCTATCAGTTATTCATGAAAGTTAAACATCAGGTTTAACAAGGTAAATAAGAATGAGTCGATTACTTGTGTAAACTATTTGTCATTAGAAATGACTACAGATGGCGCCTGAACACAGAGACTCTTCCATAACTCCTCCTCTTGTAACTCCATATAAGGCTATTGTCTTATACGGGGATTCTAATGTAGAGCAAGGGGATGCTGATGGCGGGCGGTAGCTCGAATAAGTATTTTTGGAATGTGAATAAATATTTTATATATCAACTGAAAGTGTGTTAATTTATGAGAACAGAAAAAAGAAGATAACTTGTAAGGGGGGATTACAATGGCACAAGACAACTTAGAAAGAAATTTTTGCTGTTACACCTCTTTGTTTGAATCCGTTTGATTTGGCCCGTGGCGATTTTCTCCGTGAGTTCTGGTCGGACAGTATTTATAATTTCCATAAGTTATTTACTATATCTATGTGTTACTGAATCCATGTATTCTGCATCCATGTTTTACTATAACTATGTATTCAATATCCATGTGTTCCTATATCCATGTATACTATATCCTGTATTCTATATCTATGTATTATATAATTTCCTGTATAATTACTGTATTATAATATAGAGATCAAAAATTAATTTAATTATTGTTTTGTCTTACGAAATTTGCTTCAAAAAGCACCCTCACTTCAAATTTTCACATTTTGCCGGTTTCGACTTTTTCTACAAGACGTTTTCTAAGTTAGAAAAGGCGACTCCCGAAAAAAAGGAAAATCCGTCATGGCAGTGTTCGACTCCCACTTCCCGTGCCAGACATCTCAAAGGCCCCTTTCCCGGTGTGATCCTGCCCTCCCCCTCTCCTGAGCAGTCCGTCTCCTACAAGTCCATCAACGTCTATTTCGGGTCAGCATACTCTGACACCTCCCCCTCCCCGCCCTTCCCCCTCGGATGCAGACAGCAGCCCTGACTAATGTTTAATGCATTCCGCTAGAGAGTGGGGATCTGTTTTCAGCCCAGGCGACACGCGAGAAAAAAAAAATTTAAGAGGTAATAATAGAGATATTAATAGGTTATGGGGAAGAAAAAAAGGTGTTGGAATAAGTTGGAAATCTCAATTCTATATTCTGTCTTTCGAAAAAGCCATATAATTTACATTATTATTGAACATGGGATGAAATATTTATTACTAATTGATACTTCACAGTTATCTTATAGAACGTTAAACATTTCTTAGCATTGTGTTTAAATTGCAGTTTTTTTGCATTTATAGTACTTATAACCTATAGTACTTATAAATCTCAAAAAAGTAAAATTAAAAATATTAAAAAAATTAAGTAAAATTTTCCTTTTCTAATGTAATTTTAGGAAATGTTAGAGAATTTTAATAAAATAATTAAGTTTCAAATATAACATAAACGGTTTTTTTTTATTAATATTTTGAAACTTAAATATACTATGTTTCTAGCTGTAAACAAAGAAAGAAAGCCAAGCTGAGGTATGTGTAATAATGTTTTAAATCAGTTACATTAAAAAAAAAGATTAAATCTACTTTATAAAATATTATATATATATATATATATATATATATATATATTTTGACTGGAAACCTGGATAATAATATATATATATATATATATATATATATATATATATATATTATATCCTTAAAGTTTCAAATATAAAAAAAAGGGGTTTTATTTGCAATTCCAATATACAAGGTTTCCAGTCAAAAGCGGGTAAAAATGTCAAACACTTTAAATATTTATTTACTGAATGTCATTTAGTGATCAGTGCTGAAGTATATGTAATGACGTTTAAAATCAAAAATATTAAATAAAGATTAAACCTACATTAAAAGGTAGCATTTTTAATTTACCAATAATTTTGCCCGATCTTAATATACATCAATTACAGAAACCACTCATAGACAACTACAGCACTTCGCAAAGGTTCTCTTTCCCAAACAGCTATGTTTGATATAGCAATAAAATCCTCAAGAGCTAATATTTGAAATAGAAAACTTTGTTCCTCCGAGCTCTCTCTCTCCTGCATTTTCAGCAAACTTTATATCCAGATTGGAAAAGAGAACACTGAATCCGGCTTGCATTTGGGCCTCCATGGCTGGCAGGAGCAAAAAAGAAAGAAAGGAAAGGGTATTTGCGAGTTCTTAGGAGATATTTTTCCGCGTACATTAATCATTCCGAGTTTTATCGGCCTCAACGAAGTGTGCGCTCGACGTTTTTATTAGTGTATAGATTTGAGCTTTAATAATTTTTCTACAGCTCACTTTGATTAATTTTTCTGTTCCAGCGCTAAGTGGGTTCGTTCATCCTTTGGCGTCATTAGATGGATGTTTCGAGGTTTATCGCGCAACAAAGAGTTGGAGCGAAGGGGGTGTTTTTTTTGTACCTCAAGCTCTGGCAAGTTTTAATGCCTTTTTTTCACCGCTTTTTTGTTTTCAGTGATGAATACCAAATTATGCCTTTCCACAAAGGATTGCGTATGAGGATTAGAATTATTCGGCATTTGCAAATAAGCAAGGGACAATAAATTTTGTGGTGATGCACGAAAATAAGATTAGATTTAGTTAATTAAAAATGTACTAAATTTTATTTTATAAGCTGGATATGTTAGATGGCACTTTTTAATGTTACTTTGCTCAGACCCATCTGAAACAGGATTCATTAACAAACAGAACATGAAATATGGATATGGGAAGAATGATTCTATGATAACAATAGAATTACGCCTCTTTGTTGAATCCCTATGACAAGGAACTCGTCAATTTTTTACATGATTTCGGACAGTATTTATAATTTCCATGTATGATTTACTATATCGCTTATGCAATATAATAAAGATCAAAATTCAATTAATTAATATTTCGTTTTTACGAAATTTGCTTCAAAGCCTCCTCACTTCAAATTTGCGCTTTTGTCCGGTTCGGCGTTTTTCCACACAAGACGTATTCTGAATTTAAAAAGTAAGTTCCCGAAAGGAAAAATCCGTAATGGCATGTTCGACTCCCATACACTTCCCATGCCAGACATCTCAAAAACGGCCCCTTTCAGGTGTGATCCTGCCCTCCTCTCTCTCCCTGGGCAGTCGGCTCCCGAAGTCCATCCCGAAGTCATTTCGGGACAGTAGACTCAGACAACCGCCCCTCCCCCGATGCAGAGACAGAAGCCCCGACTGGTGTTTAATGCATTCCCTCTAAGTGGGGATCTGTTTTTCAGTCCAGGAGAGACACGCAGGAAAGAAGGGGGTAGAGTGTATGGTGATAGGTTGGGAGGAAGAAAAAGGTGTTGGAGTAAGTTGGAAATCTCAGTACTCTATTCTGCCCTTTCGAAAAATAAACATATAATTTACATTATCATTGAACATGAGATGAATTATTATTATTAATTGAAACTTGAGAGTACTTTATAGATCGTTAATTTTTCTTTAGTTGTGTGTTTTAATTGTATTTGTTTTGCGTTTAGTTTAAAAACATAAAAACAATTTATCTATTAACTTTAAAAACTATAGGATGCAAGAAAACCCGAAAAAACACTTATATTGACTATGGTGCTTATAAATCTAAAAAGTCATCTTTTAAAAATGTTTTTTATAGTTATTATATTATTTTGTACAATTTTAGATTTTCCTAAAATATTTCATTTTCAAATACAATCCTTGTCCATAAATTAAGGATATTTCAGAATCACACAGAAATTGAAATCTAAAATAAAAATTTCACCTGCAAGTATCACACATCTTGAAGAAGAATATGCAAAATACAGGAAACCACCAGATGGCGCGGATAGTACGTCACAATGACGAGTGGGAGAGGGGTATATAAGGAATGGTGGCAAGAAGTAAAATTGTTCACAAGCTTTAAAGACTTTCAGTGCAATAGCCGCATAGTTATGGCACAAAGGAAGCATTTGGGTGATTTTTACGTAGTAGAATTATCGGGCGACTGGAGTGTGGACGTACCCATCTGGAAGTATCCGAGGAACATGGAATCGCCCAGAGTGTCATCTCAGGCTTTGGCAACGATTCCAAGATGATGGTAATGGGGTAGATGTTACAGCACAGGTCGCCCCGAGTTACAACGCCGGACCGGTATTTAGCCGTTACTGCCAAAAGAAACAGATGGAGCACCGCATCAGGCCTGTCTCGTCAGCTCTCTTCAGCTACCGGTACGACAGTTTCAAGGCAGACCGTGTACAGACGCTTAGGGCACATTGGTCTATATGCTCGTAGGCCTGTCAGATGTGTTACACTTACCGCAACTCACTGTCGCCTGCGATTAACTTGGGTAGAGAGCATGCATTGTGGACACCGCAACAGTGGTCGTGTGTGATGTCTTCCGACGAGTCCAGGTTTAGTTTGCAGTCTGAGTCTCGCCGGACTTTCATATGGAGAGCGCCAGGTACCCGTTACCACCAAGAGAACACTATTGAACGACACCGTTACGGTGATGCAGGATGACTCGTTTGGGGAGCAATTATTCTTGGTTCCAGAACTGACCTGCATGTTCAGAGTGTAACGATGACAGGCCACATATATCGGGATGTCATTCTGCAACAACATGTACGTTTGTTTCTGGGCGCCATGGCCGTTGAATTTCTGTTTATTAATAACAACGCCCATCCTCACCGTGCAAACATTGTAGACGAATGCCTTCAATTGGAGGATATCACCCGTATGAATTGGCCAGAATACTCACCGGACTTGAATCCAATAGAGCATGTGTGGGATATGCTTGGCCATTCCAGCCCGTCAACTCCCTCCCACCTGTCAACCGGAACTTCGGAGGGCATTGCTTGATGGGTGGTGTAATATTCCCAAGATCAGATGGATAATTTGATGTTCAGCATGCCTAGGCGTTGTAAGTCCTGTATTGCATCATCCGGAGACATACTCCATATTAACCATCATACTAACCATTTTATACTGTTTTTGTAAAATAGGCTCTTTTTTTTTAAATTTGCTCCTGGGAGTAAAAATCGCAATTTTATTAATTATGTCAAACATATAGCATCGTTTTTGCTCTTTACCTTTTGTTTAATAAATAGACTTTCCAAATAAGTCAAATTTGTTTTGGTTCTGTCTCTTTCTTTGCCCTGAACATCATTATCCTAATTTATGGTCATGAGTGTATAAAATTTTGATAAATATATAATATATCAATACAAACAAATATAAAATTATAAAATTTCAATAAAAATTTGGGAGTTTTTGCAATTCATATATACAGTGTTTCCAACCAAAAAGTTGCAAATAAAAAGGCAAAGCGTTTGAAAATATTTATTTACTAACTGACATTTAAAGATGAGCTCTGAAGTATACACGATGATGTTTAAAATCAATTACATTGACAAAAAAATTAAACCTAAATTGAAGATTTAGTGTTTTGAATTTATCAATACATTTGCAGATTTTTAATATACTTCAATTACAGAAACCCCTCGTAGCAGACTACAGCACTTCGCAAAGGTTCTCTTTCTCAAACAGCTATGTTTGATATAACAATAAATCCTCAGAGCTAATATTTGAAATACAAACTGTGTTTCCTCGAGCTCTCTCTCTCTCTCTCCTGCTTTTTCAGCAAACTTTATATCAGATTGGAAAAGAGAACACTGAATCAACACGCCAGGCCTCCATGAAAAAAAAGCAAATGAGAAAAAAGGAAAGTGTATTTGCGAAGAGTTCTTTATGGATATTTTCCGCCTGCATTAATCATTCCGAGTTTTATCGGCCTCAACGAAGTGTGCGCACGTCGTTTTTATGGAGATGTATAGATTTTAGCTTTAATAATTTTTTTCCACAGCTCACTTTGATTAATTTTCTGTTTCAGGGTTAAGTGGGTTTCGTTCTTCCCTTTGGCGTCATTAGATGGATGTTTCGAGTTTATCGCGCAACAAAGAGCTATGAGGGAGTGTTTTATTTGTGCCTCATGCTCTAGCAGGTTTTAATGTCTTTTTTTCTTCATCACTTTTGTCTTCAGTGATGAAGATACCAAGTTGCCTATCAATATGGAATTGCGAATTAAGATTAAATCATTTGATATTCGTAAACAGGCAAGTGATAAGAAATTGTTATACATGAAATTAAAAATTTATTAAATTCACAATGTTAATAAATTTCATTTTTATATTCTTGGGGTGTGAAGGTTATATGGCATGAACAAAGCATCTACTATAATTATTTTTGTGTGTGTGTGTGATTGAAATGTTAATTTTATTTTTAAAAAAATTTATTCACTGTTTTACTAGCTATTCTGTCAGGAAGGTAATTAGTTAAGGTGAAATCAGACTAATCGGATTATTTAACAGGAATGCTACTCAACATAAAAGCTGAATACAATTTTGAAAGAAAAATGCTTAAAATGCTTAGTTGTAAAAAATTTTGATCTAATTTTTTATTTTTATATTTGTAATTTTAATTAATAAAAATAATGTTATTTTAATTTGTAATTAAATATTTCTAAACTTATCTTTCTTTTTCCTATTACACCTCTTTGTTTTTATCCGTCTGATTTGGCGGTGGCAATTTTTCCCTGATTTCTGATCGGACAGTATTTATAATTTACATGTATTTTTTACTATATGCAATATAATATAGATCAAAATTCAATCAATTATTTTTGTTGTACGAAACTAGCTTCAAAGTCCCCTCACTTCCAATTTGCACTTTTGCCCCGTTCGGCTTTTTCGACAAGACACATTCAAAGAATTAAAAAAAGGCGACTCCCGAAAGAGGGAAATCCGTCATGGCGGTGCTCGACTCCCATGCACTTCCCATGCCAGACGTCTCAAAACAGCCCACCGGGTGCGATCACGTCCCTTCCGCCTCCTCTCCTGTGTAGTCAGAAAAAAATTTCTAAAGTCCATCAACGTCGTCTATTGCGGGTCGGCAGACTTTGACACCCACCTCTTCCCCCGGATGCAGAGGCAGAAACCCCGACTCATGTTTGGCCATTCCGCTTGAAAGTGGGGATCTGGGAAAAGTGGAGGACAGAAAAAATTAAGGAGCTCTGGTGATAGGTTGGGAGGAAGAAAAACATGTTGGAATAAGTTGAAGCGAGTATCTCAATTCTCTATTCTGCCTTTCGAAGAATCCATATAATTTATACATTATTACTGATCATGAGATGAATTATTTATTGTTAATTGATACTTCACAGAGATCTTATAGATTGTTAAGAATTTTTTGCATGATGTTTTAATTGCATTTGTCTTGAGTTTACTCTAAATCATAAAACAACTTTTGTCTGTTAAATTTTAAATATCTGTTGTTAAATTTAAATATCTGTTGTTGTTGTCTGTTAAATTTAAATTCTTTATAGATCACATTTTTTTTCATAGTGTTTTAATTGCATTTGTATGCGTTTAGTTTAAAAAACATAAACAACATCTATTAAATTTAAATACAGGGACATTAAAAAACCCATAACCTTTTCAGATTTTACTGTTGTACTTATAAATCTAAATAAAGTAAAATACTTTTCTTGTTCTAATGTAATTTTTACGAAATTTTAGAGGATTTTAATGATATTTTAAATTTCGAATAGATAATAAATGACTTTTTGTATTCAAATATGCAACGTTTTCAGCCAAAACTGGGAGAAAAAAAAATGCCGAGCATTTCAAATATTATTTACTAAATGTCATTTAATGATGAGTTTCGAAGTATACAAAATGATGTTTAAAAATCAATTACATTGAAAAAGATTAAAACTTACATAAAAATTTATTATTTAAATTTACCAATAAGCTTGCAGATTTGAATATACTTCAACTACAGAAACCTCGTAGCCGACTACAGCACTTTGCAAAAGATCTCTCTTCTCAAACAGCTATGCTTGATATAACAATAAAATCCTCCAGAGCTAATATTTGAAATACGAACTTTTGTTCCTCCGAGCATTCTCCCTGCTTTTTCAGCAAACTTTATATCCAGATTGGAAAAGAGAACACAGAATCCGGCTTGCACTTATGTCTGCATGGCAGTAAAAGCAAAAAAAGAAAAAGGAAAGTGTATTTGGGAGTTCTTAGGGAGATATTTTCCGCCTACATTAATCAATATGAGTTTATTCGGCCTCAACGAAGTGTGCGCTCGGCGTTTTATGAGTGTATAGATTTGAGCTTAATAATTTTTTTCTACAGCTCACTTTTGATTAATTTTCTGTTCCAGCACTAAGTGGGTTCGTTCATCCCTTTGGCGTCATTAGATGGATGTTTCGAGGTTTATCGAGCAACAAAGAGCTGAGCGAGGGAATTTTCTTTTGGTACTTCCCAAGTTTCAGCAAGTTTTAATGTCTTTTTTTCTCCATCGCTTCTTGTTTTCAGTGACGAATACCAAGTTATGTTCTTCAATACACAATAACGAATAAGAATTAAATCATTGGACATTTGCAAACAGTCAAAGACAATAAATGGTACGGGGATACGTGAAAATAATGATAGATTTAGTTAATTTAAAAATGTACTGAATTTTATTTATATACTGGTGTGAAGATGGCACGATTAAAGTTGCACTACTTCTCAGAGCCATCTATAACCAAATTTATTAACAAACAGGACAGAAAAATTTGGCTATGAGAAGAATGATTCTGGAATAACAATAGTTCGGAAGGTCACCACAAGGTTAAAGTAATTATAATTTAATATTTTTAAAATGAGCTTACAAATAAAATGACACTACTCATATCTATATTTATCTGTAAGTCCATTTTAAGTCTTTAACTATGGTGACAAGAAATTTAATTATGGGAAGAAATAGTCCCAGAAGTCAACATTAGGTGAAAATTATGGCACAGATGGAATAATAAACTATGACTTTACTCATGTATTTGCAGTTGATCCAATAATCGGAATGAGAAGAAATTTGATCGTAGGGTGGAAAAATGCTGGAATGAAAAGTTAAATAAGTCAGCTTTAGGAGAAAATAATTTCAATTTACTTTTCCTGAAGATTTATAATGGTATTAAAAACAAAGCTACATTACTCAGAATCATCAATTGTTCGATCTAATAACCGGAAGAAGAAATTTAATTATGGGAAGGGAGACGATGGAATAAAATAATCCAATAAGTAACTATTGGATAAAAACTGTGGTTAAATGTGTAGATTGAGCCATTGATGCCAGAGGTGAGAGGTACTTTAAAATTGGGAAAAGGCAAACGCCACTATACTGTTGACCACCTTGCCATATAAATTAACGAAAGATCCCGAAATGTGAAGCTGTTCATTTAGAATCTTTCAGTTTTGGAAACGAGATACCCATTAGAATAAATAGAGGTTTTTAAATTTTCGGTTTAGGGATTTATTATACCAATCTTGGTATCGATCTTTCGGTTGGTCCTTTTTCTACTGTGAATTTCAGTTTTGATTTAGATCCACCTGTTCGTAAAAACAACATGCTGACATCAAGAATGGTCTAAAATATAATAAAAACCTTATTTGTTCTATATCGATGTTCAGAAATAAGAGAAAAATGCGCAAATCTCTATCAATTTAATATTATATACATAAATAGAAATTGGTTTAATATATGGACATTTAAAAATTGCCTATGGTGACTCTAAATACTTTTTTCATGTTATGCGAATCAAATTATAAGAAAATCGATTTACTAATAATTTAAGTCTAACTCATTTTATTTTTATTAATGTTGTAGCTATTTGTAGTAAGATTCTGGGGAAAATCAGTCAAAAAGCACTTTGACCTAAAGTGCGCTATTAGAACAATTGAATTGTAGTAGATTCACTATTACCCAGGGCATAACAAGGATGATCAGCTACACTGCAAACCACTTTAAAGCCACACCAATTGAAGGAGCAACATCAAAGGTGGCATCCCCCTTTTCTTTACTTCTTTAATCCCAACTGTAGGACATTTAGTTAAAATTGCTGCGGAAGAGAAGAGACCTACAAATTTATTCTCTCTCATCCCAGGCATGGACATGGAAGATCCTTTACCCAGTTCCGAACTCAGCACTTTTGACCCAGGTATCGAAGCGCTATCTGCCAATTTGTTTCGGCCGAATAACTTATAATATAATACAACAAACAATTTGGTTCTAGTTTGTCGCATACAAAGAAAACCCATATAAATGTTACAATGCTGCAAAAGATCCTTTATCACAATATATCATCCACTTCCTAAATATTTAAAAGTGCCATAGTCAAAGTTCGAAACTCGAAGAATATATCTGAAATCAAATTTACTTATACCACTTCTTGAAACCACCTATTGAGACTTTCGCCGTGGTTACAATTTATATACAGTGATAATACAATAAGATTTTACTTTTTCAACAGAATCAAATACCAAATGGATTTTATTCAGTAAAAATTGGTTTCTGTATTTGAAGTTACAAAGTAAAGGGATTCCTCTGTTGAAGAGTTTGTTCCAAGTTTAGATACTTTGTCCTCTTACTGATTCTAATAGAATATATATATATATATATTTCCTTTTGATAGATCTCAATGTAATGCACACCTAGTTTTTGAATTGCGAATGCTGTGGTTTTGTTATATAGTACAATTTACGTGTAGCGAATACAAATAAAGGTAATAGTTTTTGGCTTGCAAAATGAATGCACTTATGCACTTTCATACATAAATATGCATATATATGCCTTCATATATAACATTCAAATGCCGGGCAGTTAAATCTAAGATCATTTGCCATTACAATCCCAGATATGTAACAATTTCAGCATTACTCAGGGGATTCAAAGATCTTATACAACATTCATATATGTTATCATAGTTAACACGCCCAAGTGAGGAAATTGGAGAAATTTGTCCTTTCCTCTTCATTAATTGGCGCCTGATGGCTAATTGACTAGCGCCTGGCTGTTAGTACCAAAGGTTTCATATTCAGATCCTGCATGGATATTTGTGAGTACCTGGAGCCCACGTTAAACTGTAGGTCCCGGTCTAATTAGCCTAAAGTGTGCAAAAAATTACCGTACAGAGACAAACCAAACCAATCTTCATCATCTGGAATCCAATGGAAGACAATTTCAGAATGAAGACTTTAGACTTTATCCTGCATAGACAAGGAAGTTCTGGTCCTTACCAGATTTCGAAACCAAGATTTTTTTTTATTTCGAAACTTAGTTTTTTATCTGCTAAATTGTACTGATATCTAAATTATATACGTTACAAGTTTTGGAATTTGTACAACATTATTTTAATTTTAATAATTTAACTTGTGTGTTTTTCTGTTTCGTTGTACATAATTGTTTCACATAATTAAATTTATTATTAATTTTCCAAGCACACTATACCAATTACGTTACTTTTAGTTACGCACGTACGTTACGTAAGTCTAATTAGTCCTCGTTACCATTCTGTTAAATCAGCTTTTTTAACAAGCATATAAAGAAGAAAATATGTGTGTGTTTGCAGATTTCATTAATGATATCTTCAACGATACGAAATAAATCCGCTTAATGCTGTACTCTAACTAACGAAATAAATTAGCTTTATTTTCTGAGCATTTTTATCATTATCTTTATCTACGTCCCTAATTGCATTTGGTCACTAGATGAAATAAAACACTCGTTTACATCAAGATAGAACTACATCATGAGTGTAAATGGCGATACTAAAACTAAATGTTGAATAATTAAAAAAAAAGATATAAAATGTATTTTTGATTAAGTTGCTGACGAATTACACTAATCTATTCAATCGTGGTCTAGCTGTAATGCGCGCCTATTGAAATAGATGTATATTCATTTCTGTACTACGACGTGCGTTATAGTTAGAAATACGTTATGCTTTTAGAATCCAGACTTGATGAATATTATGATAGCATGGATTAGTATTTTACATCAACATTTAGGCAGCCTGGTAACAGTTTTTCTGCGTTACCAACTCTTTACAGGTAATTCATAACTACTCCAAATAATTATCTAAGTTACGTTTTTCACTCTACGGTCATCTTGTGCACACGTTAGGATAAACAGACCCGGACCTACAGTTTAAAGGGATTCCGAACCACTACAAATATCCATGGTACCGCCATAATTGAACCTGAAGTCCTGTGGTACCAAAGACCAGAGCTCTAACCAATTGGCCATCAAACCGCTTCAAAAACTAGGAAATTGATGGCTTGTATGATGTTTAGCATCTTGCCTCGTTAATCAGACTACCTGGTGGGAGTTTTCTTACCAGGTAGTATGCGGAGTATTTCTCTCTAAAGGTCCTCCCAGTAGCACTACACTTCTTCATCGACACGGAGCCAATTCAGTCTTCTACCTTATATGCTCTATCACAGTTATCTTAGAAGCTATAAAAACCACTCTACTCTTCAAGTAATGCTTCTATTATGCAAGGCGGAATACGAGATTCTACCTTTATTACATAAATAGGACAAAAATTACTAAAAGAGTAAAAAAAAGATAATATATATATATAAGTTACAAGGATTTTTCAGATACACAATTAGTTTGTATAATTAAGCCATGAAAAATACTATACATAATTTTTTATATCTTTCCAGCTAATCATGTTAATATATACAGTATGATCTCTCGTATTTACTGATAACGTTTTTAAAAATGAAAATAAATCATTTTAATTAAGGGGAACTATGTTCACCTTAATTAAAAAGCTTTCTTTTCACACAAACTTTTGGTTCTTCATCGCTGGTATTGTTTCGAACCTAGTTTCTCTAGTTCGAAAGCCCATTATACTATCTATCAATAGGCTCAAGGAACAATGATTGAAAAATTTAGAGTCGAATCAGAGAAATTGTCTGATAATGTTCTACATCAAATAAATAAAATATAATAAAACAACTTATCCACTTTTTAAGTAACATAATACATAATATACTAAGTAACATAACATAATATATATATACATATATCAGTTTTTAATAACATAATATCTGTCCATTTAGAATTTATATGTTTTTTTCACTATATCGGGAATAAAGTTGCACGGATTTATCGTCCGCGTGTAAAACTGGCAATTAGGCAAGACGGATGGATTCAAACACAACGGTTTCATAGAAATAAATAATGAAATATTAATTACAAAAAGTAATTTCTTAACACTACGAAATTAACATTGTTAACAAATAGAGTGTATTGATTTAAACAGATGCTCTAACAATGTGTTTTTTATATAATGAACAAAGTGACGCTATTGTTTAAAACAAAATAATTTTCATTTTGATTATTGATTTCAAATGCTTATGTTTGAGCGAATTCTGCGAATTTGATGATTTTGGTTTACTGAGATTGAAATATTAAAAATGGCCGTTTTAGCGGCAGTCGTTGCTGCGAGTTGTTTGCAAGTTATTTCTTGGGTGTTGAAGTTCATCTTCCAAGATGATATTATAAATATGTTCTTAGTCACTGCATACATACTGGTGATGCGATTGATCCTATCCAAAACAACTAAGATGAGGAAATATATTGTCAACGGATCAAATGAACCAAAGTTCATTAAAGAGAGCAGAGTCCCCACTGTATATTCTAAGGATGTTTGGATGTTATGTGATGCCTTAGGAATTGAAGCAAAATGGGCTTTTTGCTGGAGATGGTGTGAAAAGAAAAGGCAAAGCTTGCCACGACTAAAACAATGACTTCCGATCAAATTACAACACCTCCAGTTAGATCTAGAGAAGTTTGGCTGTTTTGTCAAGCGTTGGGCTTGAAGGCTGAGTTGTCTTCATTTTAAGAGTGATGAGTTAGAGCTACAAAAGAGATTAAAAAATGATCATCGTTATCACCATTGAAAATATTATCAATTGCCAATCAAAAGTAAATGGAAATTAATGTATCATTATATAAAAAAACATTATCAAAATACCTCATCAAATTGGTTTATTTTGCTGAGAGAATGAAAAGCATAAAATTTAACTTGAAGGAAAAAACTAAGTAGATGATTTTCAACAATTGGTAATAGCTAAATATCAAAGCAAAGAAAATGATCCACTTATTTGATGACTATGGCCACTTATGGAATATTGTATGACAAAGTTTTAACTAGTAAAAATGCTGATTTAAACTTGATAAAAATTTTATTATCAAAAAGAAACAATAGCCAATGAAAACGAATTCTATTCTTATCATATGGTTTTCTTCATTTATTATATTCTCTGGAAATGTTGAAGTCACATAAAAACAAATGAAATTGCAAACTTCATAAAGATTATATGAAATGTTTCTCACATATTATATTTTGAGAAAATTTGAGAACTCAATTAATGGAAAAATTCATAAGGAAGTATAATTATAAGGAATTGCAATAATTACTTGAACGTATTAAAATATTGGGATTCGATGAGTACAGCGATGGCCAATACAATGTACAATGAATAAGCGATGGGTAGTGCGCTGAATCGGTAACAATGCGTTGGACAATGCTCTGTACAATGGATAAGCGATGGACAATTGTGTGTTAATTCATAGATTTTTTAAAAAACATTCGTCTTTTTGTCAAAAATTTATAGTAATGGAAAAAGCAATGAACAATGCTTTTGTAACGGAAATTGAATTGGCGATTTGTAACAGACAACAGATGAATAAATTCATTAACTTAAAAAAATAAATAAATTCCTTTTTTTTTTTTTAAAAATCCTCAATTAAGTTTTATATCTAACATGATATTTTTAATGGGCCACAGATTTTTATATCCAGCAAGATACGGAGGAAGGAATAATTTGAAGGCAGATATTCCAAAACACATTCACATTCGTTTTGACCTAATTCACATTCATGAGATATCGATAACAACTATCTATACATCTTCCCAAAATGATGTTTCAGGTGAAAAGATATATGCTTCTTACATTTGAATGCAAACAAATTTTGATGTACCAATATCAAAAGCATTTTTTTCATTGGGGGATTTATTTTCTTTAAAAAAAAAGCCTTTCAATGTTCGAGATGAAGTTTCCAAAATAGATATGGAGTAAAACGTTTTTTTAAACGTAAACGTAGAATCTCTGCGTAATTCCTGCAATAGTAGGATCTTGCTTTCGTAGCGATATTTCGAAATTCGGTTATTTTTGTTAAAGCCTTTTCATGAAACTCTATTAATATTCAAAATCGATGCAATTTTTTGTCAGAATATATGAAACGTACCCAGTTTGACTCACATTGCTTTGATCTGTTAAATCAAAGATTTTCTTTAAAAAGTGCATTATATTGTTTTAAAAAATTTTTTGTGTGTGTGAAACGGAAAAAGAAATACACATCTATATAAAAATCTAATGTGGTTTTTGGTGTTGGATTTGGATTTGGATTTTGGGAGTCAAATTATTATGTACACTTAATTTGTTATTTTTATGAAAAACGACACAATTTATTTCTCATATAAAAATTAACATTATTAATATTATAAAAATATAAATAAAATATAAGTTTAATCATAAATTATTAATTTTTCTCAAAATTTGGAATTGTTAATAACGTTTCTTCTACATGAAAAGTATAATTGCATTTATATAGATCTTTAAAGGGTTTTTGGTAATAACACAAAAGTGTTCGTGTATTTTTATAAATCATTTAAGTATTCTTATTAATTGTTTAAATATTCAAATAATACATTTGTGCAAGATACTTTTTATTCATTGAAACTGATTTATCGAAATTTTTTTAACTCAAAATCAATACTTTTATTCAGCAGCATTAAATTTTTAGAAATGGTAAAAAGCTAGCTTCAAGTTTCAATAACGTAATTAACTCAAGAATGTTTGTTAAAATCAAAAGGAGCAATTATAACGCTTTCCATAGAAAAGATATGCAAACATACAAAATAAATTCATTGATAGAAAACTAAAATCTCAGGATAGCTTTTTTTTTTATTTATGCAAAATAATTCTTCTCTTATCAGCGTTTGAATCTTCAATTTTATTATAACACCTAAAGAAAAAAGATGCGTATATAAGCTTATTCAACTCCTGTTTCTGCTGATAAATATGACATCTTATTTTTATGAGTTCTATTATTACTTATTATAGAGCAAAATAATTCATTGGGTACCGTGACTAGTTACAGTAATCCCAGGAAAATTGAGAAGCCGAACCGGGTGGATTGTGGAGCATAAATAGGAAAATTCCAAGAAAATCCTTTTCTTGCGAAGACAATTTTTTTAATGCGCAATCAATTCAGTGGCTCAGTTTTCCAGAATTTTATTGTATAAACAAACTGCAAATAAACAAACAATTGTAAAAATTTGGAAGTATATGTTGGTTGATGTGTAGAATTTCGGGGAGATAAATTGAGTTTTGATTTGGTACGACATCTTATCAAACAACAACAACGCGAAGAGAATTAAAAAAGACACAACATCATTCAACAATAACGAAATCTTGGATAACCAGGTAGCATTCTTTGAGAAAGGCCTACAGTTCGAACTTCATCAAGTAGTATTTAAGAATATATTGCCGTCAACTTATTACAACTTATATATTATCTTCGGTATACAGAAAGCATTATAAGTGTTTTTAAACATATACTATTCAGTAATGCATCTATATAAAGTTTATGGATATCTAAGACTTCGTTGGGAATAATAAAACTGTTATATTCAAGACAATAGAAGATAAGATTCAAGAAAAGATTTAAAAAAAATCAACAATAACTATAAAAAAAAACCAAATTTTTCAGTGCAATAAACATACATTCACATCATTGGAAATATGTCAGATTTATAGAATACAAGAGCACCTATCTGTCGGTAACTGGAAGAATTTTCTGTGTACATTTAAAATGTATATTGAAATTTATATGTCCGTCTTATCTTTGATAAACTGGAGTTATAAGTTCTTCTGAATTGCCCAAAAAGTGCCTACTGTGCAATTTGAGATAGATTTAAATAATACCTCAATCATTTCTGAAGATTTACATCTTGGCTTTCATGGTAGAAATATTTGTTGAAAAGACTCCAGGGACGCATTCTCTGGGATGACACACCTAGATCAATAGTTCCTAAACTAGTTCTTTTCAACTCAAAAAAAAGAACTTGTTATTCTGAGTCTTTACAGTCGAATAAACAATTGAAGTTTGTAAATCCTGTTTTTATGTTCCTTCAAAACTTTTTCTGTAGGAGTAGTATGATATAATTTTACAAACAATAAATGTATTAAAGTACTATAACTTGTAATGTAATAGTAAAATGGTTTTTGTGAAGATTTGTTAAATTGAAATTTTTTTTCAGAAAAATCTAGTATTAGACACAACAGCCGCTGACTGGCTGGAAGAATTATTGATTTCTTGAAAATTTTTAAGAGAAATCTTCTAGTCGCCTATCTAGTCTGACTGCAGATAGGAAACTCATATAGTCGCAGTTTCCAATTGAATCCTCTCGTTTCTTAAAAATGACTATTAAGCATACTACACGAGGATTCAAATCGTTATTAGAGCGAATTTTTATACTTGAAAATCTTTCCATCTGTTTTAATCGTACAAACTAACCTTAGTGTATTAATATCTTATTCAAAAGACTCATCTAAGGGTCAGGAAATATTTTTAAGTTCATTATATTATTATTATCAAAGATATGCGTATACAGAGTTTTCATTAAATGAAGAATATATCAATATATTTGAATTCTACCTACGTGTGCTCAATCATTACAGAATCTGTCCACTTTCCCTCCATTCATGAGTAGACTACTCATGTGGTGTCTGTCTCGTGCAGCCGGACACTGAAAATTAATCACAACCCAATACTGGCCATATCCAACAATTTTAGTTTTGGACTTTTTACACCTTCAAACATGTTTTATGGAAATTAGCCTTTATTTGCTTACACATTGAAAAAATTGTCACCTCTCTTCTGATAGTAATGACTACAACAAAAGCACCAGCAGTCCTTCGTAACACTATGTGCTCAGATTGGGACACGAATCGAGTTACATAATGACATTATAATTTTAAGCAATCATTCCTAAGGGTGGAATCAAAGGGTTTGAACCCTCATAATGAAAAGAGCTGCCATCTAAAAATTTATCCAGTTCCTTCTCATTATGTACACGGAACTTTTGTTTGGTGTTACTTGTTGGATTTCGAACTAAGCTTCCATAGATCGGAAATCGAACGATCACCATGGTCCAGAGAGAGTGAAGCCCCACGGTCGTATGGACCAGGTATGGACCGGTATGGACCGGTCGTATGGTCGTATCTATTTTCACAAATTAGAACCACTGAAGTAATCGCAGCAACTGAGTCCCTCTCGATTGCAGCAGAAGAAACTAATCCAGTTGTTTTTCTCAATCCTGTCGATTAATCTCAGATGACGGAGTGGGATTTTAGTTTCGTTACTTATCATAACCCACGGAAAGTATTTCCTAAATTGGTGTCTTATTGGCAGTATCACGTAGAGTAAGGTACCTTCCTACAACGGCTAATTTTGTGTGCTGTTTCTGAAATTAAGTCAAACATAATTGATGCTTAACTAGTAATTATAAACAAATAGGTGAGATTTATGTTGATTTGTCCGGTTAACACTAAAATTAAATTCGAAAATGATATTTTCTTTTACAAATCTATTTGTTAGTAAAAAGTGATTAAAATTGGTATTAGTATGATGTAAAATGAAAACATTCTTTTTAATTTCTTGCTGTTATAATTACATTTAACAATCTAAGGGTGGAATACAAGAGGTAAATTCTCTTTCTAATGTAAATGAGTAATTGACTAATGCAGAGTATATTTATATAAATAAACTAGTCTGTTTCTATATTTTTTATATATTTATATTAATATTTCATATACTTTATTTACATTTCAAATGTGAAATCATTGAAAAGATTAATGCAATCTGCCTTTTTGTGTAGAATTTTTAAATATTTTATCTACATGTTGCCATGGATAGTGAATAGATTATTCAAGGAGAAATGAAAACTCCTGGACTCTCTTTTAATAATGTGGACAAATTTCTTTTATCTTAATGCAAAAATGACTCGCTAATCTAAATGACTGTTATTCGTATTTTTCTTCGAATTGATTCAAAGATAAAAAAGTAGACTTGCCTAATACGATGAATGGCTCGCTATACTCAGAAATCTAAAAGACAGATAATACAATTTGGTTGAAATCTTAAAAGACAAATAAATCAATTTGTTTTGGTTTGGTTTTTGGTTTTCTTTAATAATAAAAAGAAAACCAAAACAAATTGATTTATACTCTTATTACTAATTTTGTATATCTTTCTATAATACTTTTTTAATCTAAGAAAATATATTCGATATTCTTATTTGTGTCTATTCTGGCAGCAAGACTAATTGAGGTTTACTTTTAAGTCAGATTTCAACTACAAGATTTTTATAAAAAATATATTTTATGTTTAAATTATATCCGTGACTTTGTTAATTAACTACTTAAGTATTACGCAAAAAAATGCTGATTATTCTTCAACAATGGAACAAACTTACTTTGAATTCGACACGAATATGATTTGCAAGTCTATATTATTGTACATTATAGGAGGATTTCCGCTGTATACCAAAATCTCATGTCATAGGAAGCGCGCCAATCAAAAGACTAATCCATCCACTCAAGCTACCTATTAGCTGACGCTCCACATCAAGTCTGTATTGTTGCAAAAGTAAAAGAAAAGAGGAAAATTTAAATAAACTTACTTAAAAATGCAGGGATTAAGCTATACATAGACCGAAATTTGATATATATCTCTCTCGGCAGTATTATGATTAAAAAAAATTTTTTTCGTAACATTAAGTCTGAAGTGAGTCATTCATTCAAAGGGTATAAAAAAGCATTACCACTCTTTAAATAATAAGAAAAAATTCCTCTGATCTTAACATGAAAGGGCTTGCCAGTCAAATCTTTGTCATTCATACTAGACTAACTATAAGTCGCTATTGTTATAATAGATAAAAATTAAGTAAGCCTGCCTAAAAACGACAAAAGGCTCACTGTGTGCAACTGCAAAAAGTCTTTCAGAGTAGGAGGCTGAAATAATTAAATTTAGTCGAGAACAAGAGCTTCTTTGAATTTCTTTTCGCTCCCATTACTTTTGAGAGTCCTTCTATAATCAATTCTCTTTTCTGTTTTTTACCTTTTCTGATTTTTCTGCTTTTATTTTAATTTTTTTTTTTTTAAGTAAAGAAAAGCAAATTGTAAAAAAAATCAATTTTTTATTTCTTTTAAATTTATTAAGGTGATTGTCATGGGAGTGAAGATTAACCTTTCATGCACTTTTAATACTTTAGCTTTTGTTCCGAAAATATTTTTGTTTCCATTTGATATAGAGTGTCCAAGAATTGTTACACAACAACTACAACAACACAACACAACCACACACAACAACAACAACAAAAAAACAACAACTACAACACATAGAAATAAAACGCAATTACTAAATTTACATTAACTGACTTTAACTGAAAAATTAATAAATTTAGATGTGATATCTCTCTATTGCTGCGTTGTATAGTTGTATCAACTATTCGGTGAAGCGTGAACATCTGGTTTAACAGCGGCGATAGACCACTAGATTACTTGTAAGAGGGTTGGCTACTCAGAATTGAATCATTTCCAATCATCAATTATTAATTTTTTAAAAAAGAACTAAGTGTTTATTTTTCGTTATCTGCAAGAGTAAAAGTCTAAGACACATTACAAGAGTAGATTTTATATATATATAAAGCAAAATGTTTATATATATATATATATATATATATATATATATATATATATATATATATATATATATATATATATATATATATATATATATATATATATATATATTAATAGATATTTAAATTATATTTAATATGTCATTAAACTAGTAATAATACATTTAATCTAAGCATTAATTTTCATTAGAATTGAAAGAACTTCAGATCGCACAGGCTAATAAGGAATTGAAGGGATTATTCATCATTACTTTTTTTATTATGTATTTTACTTGCTCCTAATTATTGTTTAGAAATTTTCCCAGAATTTACAGTTTTCTTAAATCCTTCCTATTTTGGTATTTTCACACAATCTAAGAAATAGTAAATCACTCTACCAACTCCCAAACAACCCATCCATCTTCTTATGTTGCTAATTACTTGGTATTATGTGTGTCAGCAGCAAACAATAAATTTCCTACACCAATTACTAAATTACTAATTGTCACTGAATATGTATAGTATATAAATCATTATAACTGCACAGGATTGTTAACAAGTTTTTCTATAGTTTATAGTTTCCGCAAATCCTTTATAGTTTCGACGTTTTAACCACATATTTTTTAAGTAGATACTAAACTTCTATCAATTTCTTCACCACTGCTCCATTTTCTCTGGCTGCTAATTACTTGGAGTCCAATAAATTATCTCTCTTTGAAAATTTGCACATTAATTAAAAGTCATAGTCTGTCACCCAGCAGTTCTCTAACTATCACTAACATCTTAAACGGCCACATGGTTGTATCGTGTGGCTCGAATTTCTTTTTCATAAAACCAGCTAAATGTTAGAATTGCCTTTATTTGTTATAATACTTATCGCTTCTCAGTGGAAGGAGTTTTGTCTTTTCATGTTATTTCAATATATCTTGATAAAAATTATTCCCTGATAAATCTATCTTCAAGAGATTATAATTAACTCCCTACTGTTTTTGACGATTTCTGGGACGACTTGTTTTGCACATTGATTTCATATATTTTTTAATATTATTTTTTCTTTTTTTAATCTGAATTTGCAATTTTTACCATTGCTCCACTCTCTGCTGTTTGTGCATATCAAATGATTTTGTATTTCCTTGCTGCATGGATCTTGAATTTGTACAATTTAAATGTTGACTTTTTTAAACTTTTTTGGTGGTTTTGGATAGGACATATGTTGTTTGTGTACTTTATCGTATCCATTGTATATATCATTTGTCGTATTATTATTTCTTGGCCTTTTAATGAGGGCTAAACCACAGAAAACACATGCACATATATGTATAGATTCTTTTTTATATGCACATATATGTATAGATTCTTTTTTATGCACATATATGTATAGATTCTTTTTTATATGCACATATGCCTTTTGTTCGTGTAGTTCGTTGTATCATATTTATGTCTTTTGTCGTATTGTGTTTTTTGGTGAGTGTTTGATGTGTCTAACTATAAAAGACATGATAGCATGTGTAGGACTTTATTATTAATATGCACATAGATCCATATTTTTGTCCTTCGTCGTGTCAAATATTTAAGTCCTTTATCGAATTGTTTTATTTGGGGCTTTTTTATGGGACTAATAATGAAACCCATGGACATATATTTATGGTTTCGTGTCTGATATGCACATATATCGTCATGCCCGTTGCTTATGTCCTTGGTCGTATAGTTTTTTGAGGGTTTCTTAATGAGGCAACTTATAAAACACATAACAACTTGTATAACTTTGTTGTTGATATGCACATGTGTCTATGTTTGTTTTTATCCTTCATCGTGTCCATTGTTTATCTTCTTTGTCGTATAGTTTATTTGGGTGTAATTTTTAGATGGGATAAACAATGAAGCCCATGGCCATGTTGTATCTTGAATTTTTCGTAAGGCCTTCTTCCATTCTCTTTTCGGTATTTACTCGAGTGTTCTTTTTCTTAGTTTTTATCCGTCTTATGCATATACACTCAAGAGCCAAAACATCATGACCACCTGTCAATAACGAGTTGGCCCACATTTGGCGCGCAACACAGCTTCAACACGCCTTGGCATGGATGCCACAAGTCCTTGGTAGATGGCTGGAGACAGATTGTACCAGATGTTTAAGCAACGGTCACGCAAATCCGAGATATTACGAATTGGTGGTCTTTGAACTCTGAGCTGCCGTTCCAGGACATTCCAAATGTGTTCTATCGGATTGAGATCCGGTGAGTTTGGCGGCCATGACATTAACTGGAATTCAGCATCATGGTCCTGGAACCACTCCAACACAATTTTAGCCTTGTGACAAGGGGCGTAGTCCTGTTAGAACATTCCATTTCCAGCTGGAAAACAGAGGCCATGTAAGGGTGCAACTGGTCAGCAATGATGTTCAGATACCCTGTAGCATTCATGGTCTGCTCTACCACAACCACGGGTCCCAGAGACGAACACGGGAAGGTCCCCCAAAGCATAATACCGCCACCACTGGGCTGTGTATGACCTACTGTACATTGAGGGAGCAACTGTTCGCCTGGAATCTTATTTTAAATAAGGAAGTAGCGGATTGCCAGCTTAACATTTTCGAAGTGAAATGTAATTAAAGAGAAATGATGAGGATCTAGAGTTACTAAGAGTCTGGTATGTTCAAAGGTATTAAAAATGTGTCAATAATTTTTCTACCAACTGGTCGGCATAGTCTAAAAATGTATTACCACTGTCCAAATTTTTCTCACCCACCCGAATAAGTAGCTGTGAAGAACCGCTTAGGCTAAAAATGGCAGAAGCCACAAATAAGGATTAGATTGTAAAATTAAAAACTATCGAAAAGACCTATTTTATGTAAACAACTGGTTTGATAAAGGAGCTACGTATCAAACTAACTACAATATTTTATCTTTTTGTGTGATTCAAATGATAAATTTATTAAAATAATTTATTTACTGTTTCACTAACTATTCTATTAGGAAGGGTTAAACATAAAGGTGTAAACGGACTAATCGATTTGATAGGGGTGCTGTTCAGACATAAAAGCCACAACGCAATTGTGGATGAAAAATTCTTAAAACTGCTTCATTGGAAACATTTTTCATCTAATTCTTCTTTTTATATTTGTGATTTTAATTATTAAAAAATAATATCATTTTAATTTGTAGTTAAAACTTTCTAAAATTATCTTTCTTCCTTACACCTCTTTATACAAATCCGTCAGGCTTGGCCGCCGGGATTTTTCTCCATAATTTCTGATCGAACAGCATTCATAATTTCTATGTGTATTTACTATATCAGTTTATGCAATATAAAATAGATAAAAACTCAAATAATTATAATTTTTTACGAAATATGTTTCAAGGATCCCTCACTCCAAATTTCTGCGTTTGTCCGGTTCCGACTTTTTCAGCAAAGAGAGATCTATTTTTCAACCCAGAAGACACGCGGGTGAAAGAGGAGGGGAAAAAAATTAAAGAGCTATGGTGACAGGTTGGGAAAAAGAAAAACGTGTTGGAATAAGTTGGAAATCTCAATTCTCCATTCTGCCTTCCGAAAAATAATATATAATTTACATTATTATTGAACATGAGATGAATTATTTATTATTAATTGATACTTCACAGTGATCTTATAGATCGTTAAAAAAATTTTGCATTGTGTTTTAATTGCATTTGTTTTGCATTGTGTTTAAAACATAAAACAACAGTTTATCTATTAATTTTAAATATAGGAGGTTTAAAAACCCATAAGCTTTTAGATTTTACTATTGTATTTAATTGTACTTTTAGATTTTACTATTGTACTTAATTGTACTTTTAGATTTTACTATTGTACTTAATTGTACTTTTAGATTTTACTATTGTACTTAATTGTAATTTTAGATTTTACTATTGTGCTATTGTTTAAATCTAAAGTCAGTAAAAATCTTTTCCTGTTTTAATATAATTTTTATGAAATTTTAGAGGATTTTAATAATATATTTAAGTTTAAAATATAAAATAAAAGGGTTTTTTGTAATTCAAACACACAATACTTCTATCCAAAAGTGGGAGAAAAGGCATTTTTTTGCCTTGTGCTTGAAATATGTATTTCTTCTTAAATGTCACTTAATGCTGAGTTCTGAAGTATACACAATGATGTTTAAAATCAATTACATTGAAAAAAAATTAAATCTACATTAAAACTTTAATATTTTTAATTCATCAAATACTTTGCAGATTTTAATATACTTCAATTACAGAAACCACTCGTAGCCGACTACAGTACTTCGCAAAGGGTCTCTCTTTCTCAAACATATATGTTTGATATAACAATAAAATCCTCAAAAGCTAATATTTGAAAACAAACTTTGTTCTTCGGAGCTCTCTCTCCTGCTTTTTCAGCAAACTGTATATCCAGATTGGAAAAGAGAACTCTGAATCCAGCTTGCACTCAGGCCTCTATGGCAGTAAAAGCAAAAAAAAAGAGAAAAAGGAAAGTGTATTTGCGAGTTCTTAGGAGATATTTTCCGCGTACATTAATCATTCTGAGCTTTATCAGCCTCAACGAAGTGTGCGCTCGGCGTATTTATTAATGTATAGATTTGAGCTTTAGTAATTTTTCTACAGCTCACTTTGATTAATTTTCTGTTCCAGCGCTAAGTGGGTTCGTTCATCCCTTTGGCGTCATTAGATGGATGTTTCGAGGTTTATCGCGCAACAAAGAGCTGGAGCGAAGGGGGTGTTTTTTTTTTTTTTTTTTTTTGGGTACATCACGCTCTAGCAGGTTTTAATGTCTTTTTTTTTTTCCATCGCTCTGTTTTTCTGTGATGAAGGACAAGATATGCTCTTCAACACACAATAGCGAATAAGGATTAAATCATGGAACATTTTCAAACTGGCAAGTGACAATAAAGGGTGTAAACCATAAAATAGTATTGGTCACACATAAATTTTCAACTGTGGTTCAAATCAGAAAAGTGGCACACAATAATTTGCGTGTGTCTGTTTAAGAAGCAGGTACAGAAGTTGCTACAAAAGGAAGTCGAAACCCTAATGCAATCCGCAGACTAATGAATAGGTCTTAAAGTCAATCATTAACGCCATTTATATAAAATGTTTATTCGTTTATTCTCTTTTATGCTTTTATCTTTACTTTAATATCCTTTAAAACATTCTCTTTACACATTCATATTATGCATTCTCTTTTAATACCTTTATCATCACCTTTACTTTTGAACGCATATTGGTATAGACATCAAAGTATTGTCTTTACATTTTAAAGT
The DNA here is from genome assembly GCA_021605095.1 of Caerostris extrusa. Classification (NCBI taxonomy): domain Eukaryota; kingdom Metazoa; phylum Arthropoda; class Arachnida; order Araneae; family Araneidae; genus Caerostris; species Caerostris extrusa. The sequence continues at coordinate 6,760 of BPLR01008289.1, read as the reverse complement.
GGCCATGCGCTATTCGATGAGATTACATATGACACCCCCTACTAGCAAATTCAGAAGTTAGTGTTCTGATTTCGAAAATCATAAATCCTTATCTGATACGGTAGCCTACATCCTACTGTCCCAATCCCATTGAATCTCCTAGCTAACTAACTCCCAGGTACTACAGTGCATGATGGAGCATGCCTCTTCACCTACTGACAGATTCTGAAACAGGTGTTTTCTGTTTACGGAATAGGATTTTCAGCCCTACGCCCAATGCTCAGCAGTCATATTAGACCAGGACTTACGATTTAAAGTATATTCCGAACTATTACAAACATCCATGGCACCGCTGGGATTAGAACAAGAAATATGTGGCAGCGAGCACCAGAGCGTCAATGTGTCTCCACGTTTCTGAAAACAGTGACTGCAATTGCCTACTTTGTCAGATTCAGATTCATGCCCTCAGGAGGCCTGATGGCCAACTGACTAGAGATCTCGTAGCATAGGTTTCAGGTTCGAATCATGGCTGTAACATGAATGTTTGTTAGTGGTTCGGAATCCCCATTAAACTGTAGGTCCTGCTCTAATTAGCCTAAAGTGTGCAAAAATTTGCCTCAAAGCGACAAATCAAACCATGCCCTCAGATGCACTTATCCAGGCTATAAATAAGGAAATAAAATTAGTTTATTTGCTATATTTTAAGCTTTAATTGCATTGAAAATATTTCGTAAAAATACAAATTTTAAAATAATTTTATTTTTACAGTAGAAAATAATCTATTAAAGAAACGATTTAAATATTTCCAAATCTTTAAATATTAAAACTTAAAAAAGAAAAATTGGTGCATTAATAAAAATGATTACAAAAATTAATGTACTTTGGTTATTATTTCACAAAAAAAACCAAAAGTTATTTTATTAATTTTTCTCTTTCACAAAATTAAGTCACTCATTTTTAAATAGCTTTAGGATATGAAGTTAAACTAAGTATTTAGTAGCAAGACATTAAGAAAATAATTAATGTCAATGTAGAAAAAACTACTTCTTTCAGCAATGCTTAATGCTTTGGCCAAAGATGGATTTAGATTTTGGACAATTAGCAATTAGTTTTTTTTTCACAAACAAAATACTTAATGACTTATTAACAAACTTTTTGCATATTCTTTCATCTAGTTGCACAATAGTACTTTGCAGTTTCATTTTTTCCCCTCATAGCTTGAGTTGAATTTGAAAGATAAAGAAAAACCATCTGTAAATCATCAAACAACTGGATTCTTTACTTACCATTAACTTCCTCAGTAATTAGATGAAATTATGATAAATTACCTTGTTAATGGGAAATGACATTACTAGACATTAGTTGAAAAATTAGTTAATATTAATCACTTTTGTAGAAACGAAATAAACATAGCATAGAAAATTGTAAAACTTAATATTATCAGTTCTTTTATTAAATAAATTGAATTATACGAAAATTGCCTTATTTAAATTTTTTGTCTTTAAATTGGTAATTTTGATTAAACTATGCGTATAAAATATTGCTACAAAATATTAAACATAATGTTATTTAGAAAATGCATATTTCTATTTTAAATTTCATACTATTATTATTTTAATCACAATGTATTTAACAGATACTTTAAATATAATTTTTATAAATATATTTTTACTTCATTTATTTTTGAAAACTAAGATATCTTGTAATGTCAGAAGAAAAATGTAAATTTTTAAGAAACTGCTACAATCTTACTAATTTGCCACAAAAACATTAGTGAGTGAAAATTAAAAAAAAAAAAAAAAACGAAAAGCTATTTTGTTTATTTAAGAAAATACTTAATGTCAATTTAGAAAAACTACTTCTTTCAGCAGTGAATAGTACTTTGGCTTTGGCCAGAGATAGTTTTAGATTTTTAAATGACTAATTTGGATTTAGACAAAATTTAACCCTCCTTAAAATATTACATTTTGGAATAATCATTAAAATTGATCACTTTTTTTTTTTCTTTCTAATGCAGCTGGCAATAGAACGCGATCTTTTATACTATAAGGCTGCACCGACGTTACTCACTTTGCATTACCCAGGGGGCGTGTAACTTGAAGATAAGCCACAGACGCGGAGTAACAATGCCCCCGCAACGCTCCATGATCCTATTAGGACAGGGACCAACGGTTTAAAGTGGATTCCGAACCACTACAAACACCCATGGCACCGCCGGGATTTGAACCCGATACATGTGGTACCGAGCGCTAGCCATCAGGCCCTGACCACTTGTGAAATATTTCAAAAAAAAAAAAAGAATTTCATGGGTGTTTTTTAGCTGCCAAAATTTTTTCAGATTCAATCGTGTTGAATAATTTGATGTTTTCATATTGGCACAATATATAAAAAATGTAAAAAATTATCTCCTAACATACTTTTTACAAAGCAAACCCTTACTCCATACCTATGAACATTAAATAATAATTTATATGCTATATCTTCTACCTAAAATTATAACAACTGATATGTTTTTATTATTATTTAGCTTATATATTGAATACAGAACCACTTTAAATGACTTTATACAAACTTGTTTCTTTTTCAAGTCATGTGATCATAAACAATGATGTTAACAAAAAGGCCCAAAAGTTACTAAATTTAATTCTTGCAGACGTAAAGTTCGTCTAAACTCGATCTGGGCACAGCTGATACTTATTTACAGTGAACCCAGCTTTTCACTACACTGGCATAAGCACTAGAACTCTCAATTCGATTAACTATTTCCGTTTCGAATAGAGTTCTCTCAGTTTAAAAGCTCAACGGCAACGGACAAATCATCATACCGATTATATAGGAAAGAAAAAAATTATACTGAAAAACCCATGATTTAAAAATGTCACAACTTATTCGACATCGTTCTTTTTATTATTATTATTATTTATTTTTTTTTTTTTGCAATTTAAAAGAGCATCTCTTGGAGATTGAAATGATTATCTATGAAGTTCAGCATTGAGTAAAACTCATTGAGTCTCTTGCATACCAGTGAAAGATTAATAATAAAAACTGAGAAAATATTTGACAGCATTTTAATGTCAAATTTTCTCCTAATGATTCGGAACCCAATCACTCGATTTGACAGAATTCAGTCAGTCAGCTATCTTCAAAAAGAAGATCTTACTATTAATAAAAAATATTTTATGCCTCCTTCAGTCTTTCGGAGGCAACCGTACATTTTTTAACATTTACTTTTTTAAGGAATTGTTATTTGAAACAGCATTGTGTGTTAATACAATTTTTCATGCATTAACACTCTTTCCTTTTGTTATACTTTTCAGAAACGTTATTTTCTATTGCTGACAGAAGAATCAACTCAAATTGCTCGCTGTAATCTAATGATTATTTTCTAAGCTTTTGAATAATTTCTAAGTAATTAATCTTTTCAGATAAATAAAATTTGGGGGGTTTTTTTTTCTGAATTAATCATTAATTATTTCTGCTTTTTTATATCCATGGGTATGTAATTATTAATGTACATTAAAAGATCATCTATCATTTTTAACATTCTCAGTTGTTTTTTTTTTATAGTTATATATAAAAGAAATTCCCTGATTAATACATAAAATATTATTCCATTAGACAAAGAATTTCTGAATAATTTAATGTTTATAACAGAAGAAATTATTTTAATATTTTAACAGGCTTTATACTAATATTAAAGAAAGCTTAGAGTAAAGTATTATAAAATCAGATAGTTTTTTAATACTTTGGGATATTTAAAAAAATTTCAAACAATGAATTCATTACGACTCTTTGTTATTAAAAAATTATCCTAAAAGCATATTAAACAAAATGTATCATAAGAATTAAACTAATAATCTTAAAGGGATTTCTAAGTCATACAAAAATATATCAAAATATTTAATTAAAACCTTTGTCTTTCTTAGATAATTTAATGCGCTAAAAATATTTAAATGGACTAGCAAATTTCTCATTTGATAAAAAAAAACACTGAACGGAGCTAACTGATCAGATTCATGTTTTCTTTTCTCTTCAACATTTAGTTGAAATAATATTCTTTCATGAAGCATATTACTTTGCAAAATTAAAAAAAAATTTGCATTTCAGAACAAAAGATCTACAACAGTCTACATGGGCCAGATGAGGTTCGTGTCTTTCCTTCAGTTGACTTTCAGGCTCTTAAAAACATTAATTCAATTACAATATTTAGAATTCAGGTATTCGGTGTTAAATAAATCCTTTCACTATTTTACAGCATGTCCTGATTGTCTGTATACTTTTTACAAAGTTAGACAAATTCAAACTTCGTACTGAATTTTTATTTGAATATTGTAATTAAAGAACCCCTAGATTCTACAGGGTGGTAAAACTGCAAAGGTGAAGGATTGCCTGAAGCCCTGTTGAAATTAAACCCCTGAGAGAATATATCTGGGAAGTTTCACCTTCCACTCGACCCTTTAAAACCAATGGAAAGAATTTCTGACCTACATATTGACGTGCTAGAGTTGACAAGGGCAAATAAAAGATTTGAATCATTTGATTTAATGACTAAAGGATCGAAACCAACTCCATTAGAATCCTTTTTGTTTAAACAACTGAAGTGCCACAGTAATTAAGAGTGAAGAACAACCAAGAAAAATCTTTTGAAGTTCATATCCTTCCCACTATTCTTTCAGACCGATGGAACTATACATTGAAATGTATGTATTAGGTTGGGACAAGGAGTCAAAACACAGTTTTCAATCCATTTGATTGAACGATTCCATTGGTCGAAAATGATTCCATGGAAAAGCTTTTTTTTTTAAACGACTGGAGTCCCTCAGTAATTAAGATTGAAGACCCTTCAAAGAGCATGGGGAGTTTTGCATCGTCCACTCTACCCTTTAAAACCGATGGAAAAAAGGATTTTCTTGCCTACTAATTGAAATTGCAGTATTAGAAGTTGACAAGAAACTTCCAAACTGATCTTCCACGGTTCAAGCCACTCCAGAACCCCCCTCTTAATGTACGGATTTTTAAATTACTAGATCTATCCAGATCTTGGTTCTGGCGTAATACATTCTGATTAGTTTGTACGATTAAAAACTAGAGGGAATATATTCATGTATAAATACACTCAAAAGGCCAAAACATTATGACCACCTGTCAATAACGAGGTCCCTACCCTTTTTGGCGCAACACGAAAACTTTAACCCCTTGCATGCAAGAGTAATACCACCACTTAATACCAGTTAAATACCACTTCCACTGATCAAGTGCCTTCCACGTCATCCAGGCGAGTTCATTGCAAAATGTAGGGGTGGTCATAATGTTTCAGCCTTTCTTGAGAGTGTAATTCGTTATAATGATTTGAATGGTCTTGAATGGCCGAGATCGTCTAGCGCTCTGGCGCTCAGTGCCACAGGTTTCGGGTTCGAGTCCCGGCGGTGCAATGGATGCTTGTAGTAGTTTGGAATCCATTTTAAGCCGTAGGTCGGTCTCATTTGACTGTAAAGACATCACGGAGTCAAGTCAGACTTCTACCTACGGTGCTCCATCACAACAGCTGCCCCTTTCCCTCCATCCACATGAGTAGATTACTCAGGGGTTGGCAGATTCCGCACTGCAGGACACTGAGGATTAGTCACAGCAACAACGATTTGAATCATCTTTCTTACTGTATACATAATAATCTTTATTGTTTTTAAGAAACGATAGGACTCAACTGGAACTGTGACAATAAATAAGAGTATCCTCTCCTACAGTTAAGTGTGGCGATTTAGTTAGAAGATTTGCCTTTAAAACTTTTCAAGAAAGCAATAATCTTTCCCACCTGCTGCTCAGCGGCCGTTTTTGCGGCATATTGCAGTTCTAATGCTAGATATCCATGTAAAAAAATATTCATTCTAAATGTACAAAACCATTTTAATGATACTTTAAAAGGTGTATATATACTTTAATATTTTTATTGTATGTAAAATTAATGCTTCTTCCTCCTAATGAAAAAGATTTTTCTCTCTAAACATTCGATGTTAGCACTGATCTAAATTGTGTCATCCCAGGGAGTGCGTCCCCTGGAGTCCTTTTTAACAAATATGTTTCTTACCCATCGAGAGGCCAAGATGTGAATCTTTCATAAATGATTGAGATTTTTCTTCTGAATGTATCTCACCTTTTGCGCTGTAAGGTACTTTTTTAAATTTAGAAGAACTTCTAAACCCACCGGTGTATCAAAGATAAGTCGAACATATAAACTTCAATATACTCTTTATGTCTTTTAATGTACGTAGAAAAGTTTTTTCCCTTTTTAGCAGCAGATGAGTTTTTGTATTTCTTAAATCTGTCTTATTTCCAGTGATGTAAAATTGTGTTTAGTTCTGTGAAATTCATATCAGCGTCTCCTTTGGCGCCCAGCGCACATGGATGTGTCGTTTGAAATGTTGTTGTGTCTTTTTAATTCTTTTCTGCGTTCTTTGTCGTTACACTGGTTTCAGTTGATATGATGTGCATATCAAATCAGGGCTAATTTTGTTGTCGCCACCCGGAAATTCGAAGTGACATCAACCAGCAGACCTTTCCAAATTTTTACAGTTTGTTTGCTTATTTGCTGTCGGCAGATATAGTAGTAATCCAGAAAAACACCGCAGGCCTCTGAAATGTTGTATTGTACATTTTAAATTGTTTTTTCTCCCTCATGAAAGGATTCTCTTCTGGAATTTTTCCCATGTATTCTTCCTTCCACTCCAGTTTAAGTTAATCAATTTTTGCTCTAATAAAACTATAATTAGTCTCAGGTTCCTAA
>BPLR01008288.1:0-14817 GCA_021605095.1 Caerostris extrusa | reverse complement strand
ATTGCTACTGTAGATGCCTGCCACACGACCGTTCTCTATGGTCGTAGTAGTACAACTTCGTTTATGCAGACATCAAACTCGTAGATGCCTGCCACACGACCGTTCTCTGCGTAGGGTCGTAGTAGTACACACTCAGTTTATGCAGACATCAAACTCGTAGATGCCTGCCACACGACCAAAATTCTCTAAGGTCGTAGTAGTACCACTCCCCTTCTTACATTCTTTCTCTCCCCGTCAGCTCACCCCCCCGCCAGACACCCCCACAGACAGGATGTTTTTTTCTGGACATATGGCGTTGACCTCCCTAAGCAGGGGACATGGGTTTCGACGTAACAGTCATAAATGTCCTTCCATTAAGCACTAGAGAAAGGAAGTTACGATCCTTAAATGACACATTTAGGGGTGTTTCATCACAACTATGGTGGCACAGTGTGAGGAACAGGTCACAAAGTGCACTCTTGATAACTCCGAATCGGTCGTTATGATGATTGACTACGTGTGAGAGTACTGAATTAGATATAATGTTTATTCAATTCCTTCTATTAGCTTACACTCTCCCTATATATATCTTGTTCAAATTTTTATCGATTAATAAAATACTTTTGTATTTATCCACTCAAGTACAAATACATTTTTTTTTTGAACTTGTAGTGGATGACACTGGATGTTAATACAGTTTTTCAAATATTAATCCATTAACTAAATTTAATTAATTCATTTTAGTTTTTTTTTTTTAGATTTAAGTTGCTTATATCTACCAATAGATGGCGCCAGATAAACTTAAAAAATGAATGAAAATTATTTATAAAGGACTTTCTGCAATATAATGAGAGAAAAAGAAGGAATTGACGTAAAATCTTTTTTAATATAACTTGTTTTTACCTTTTTACCAATGGTGATTACCAATTTGTATATATGTGTGTGTCTACATATGTATGTATGTAGACAGGGTGATTCAACAGTCATGGGACAAACTTTTAACAGGTGGTACATTTTGATAATGTATTTTTTATACATACATAGGGTCGGAAGTGACTCGTTGAGGAGCTGTGGAACAAATACAGAAAATGAGACATGAGAAGAAAAAAATATTGTTTATTTATAACATTGTTGCAAAGTACACCTTTGATTCAATGTTTCGTGCTATAAATGCTCAAACTGACCACCAATAGTAATTCATGCTTGGTAGCGTCAAAGGAGTGATTGGCGAACAGTTCCAGAGACACCAGCATGTAAAGTCGAGCAACGAAGTTCTTAATGGAATCAACTAGTCTCGTAAATGGAAATAATAGTTGCAAAATAGAACGTTAGGATAATGATAGTGTGTATGGGGTTGCCAGCCAGATTTGGTTTGGTTTGTCGCTCTACGGCCATTTTTTTCCCACTTTGGGCTAATTAGACCGGGACCTAAGTTTAATGTGGATTCCGAGCCACTCACAAACATCCATGTCACCGCCAGGATTCGAACATGGAGCCTGTGGTACCAAAGGCCAGAGCGCTAGCCAATTGACATCAGACCGTGAATATTGGCGACGACAACGAAAGCTCTGCAACTCAGAAATGGAAGACTGTGTTGTTTTATAATTCTCATTAAGTCTGTCTAATTCCTCTTGAATTTTTACTTATTTGTAAATTTTTCTGTCAATTCCTGTGCTTCATTAACTTGGATTCTAGTTTCTCAAATTCTTTCGATCTTTCCATCAAATATTTATACCATACCCATATTGCTTGGAAAATTCCCATATCTATTTCTAATAAGTATTTGATTAAATTTCAATGGGACTTTAGCAACATGTGGGTAGTGTGTTGGATTTCCAAACTAACAGAACTTGGTTCGAAAACTAATAAGCCATGCTGAACAGAAAGAACTTATGCCTATTTCTGTTATGATTACGTCCAGCCCGTAGGCGTCCGAAAACAGATGAACCTAATTGCGATAGCAACCCACTCAAGCACGATTGTGGCCCAGAACTTCCATCAAGCACATGAGTTGGTCTAATCACAAGCATGAAAAGCCCCACCATGGGACCTAGGGCTTGAACTCTTTTTATTTAAGAATGACAAAATTACAAAATGATAGAAAACACGACACAGGAATGAAGTTACATGTCAGTTACATTACATTAGTTACATTAAACACAGTTACAAGAAATACATGCACATACAGATACAACGCAACACATATAAAATACAAAATCTGGATTAGAAATGAAAATATGGTGGTTAAAGTTCCACAGAAAGAATAGTTCGTTTCAGTAGAGTTTTGACCTGGAATATGATAAGTCCTGGTAGATGATAATTTGGTGGCAAAGGGCTTTGTCACGGGTGTCACAGTGGTTGGGCTTGGTTAAATTGGAGGTGCTTTGTCACAATGGTTAGGGTTGTTTAAGTTTGAGGTTCTTCATTTTCTAATGAACTGAGTAGAGTTTGAAGCTTGTGCTTCATGATCTCCCTCAGTCCATTTCTTGATTTCTAGAACTTATGTCTATATCAGAGATGAAGACGATAAATATCTATAAGTCGGAAACTCTTTATTATCCTCCCAGGCCAGTACTGAACAACTCTCAAGATGGCTCAATTGGTGATATATGTTAAATATCTGAATGCAAAATCAGATATTTACTGACATAGATATCAGATTAGGCCATCAGGCCGTCAATAAATACTCGAGCAACGAGGTTCAAATTGAGTTAACTGAAGACATAGTGCCCTTCGAGAAACCTTGAAACATGTCAAGTGACCGGTATCAGTTGGCGCATTGTGACAGGTTGTTGAAAGAAATTTGTTTGGAAATGAGTTCATTCCTCACCAGGTCACTTCCGACCCTACATTCTTGTACAAAAAAAATTATGTTTTAGTAAGCTGTAACACTACTCAAAGTTTGTCCCATGAGTGTTGAATCACTCTGTACTACTGTGCCCAAAAAAAGTAAGACCGATTATTTTTTTTTTCAAAACTCTTTATTCTACCAAATTTATTTCATCGCCTTCAAAGTAATCCCCTCCGGACACAATGCACTTATGCCAACTTTTTTTTACAATTCTCAATGCATGCTAAAAAGTCATCGGCACGGATGGCCTTCAAAGCGCGCGGCGATTCTCATTGCATCTCTTCAATCGACTCAAAACGGTGTCCCCGGAGAGGTCTTTTGAGTTTAGGGAATAGCCAGAAGTCGCACGGTGTGAATACGGTGGTTGTGGAACGATATGGGTTTCATTTTTGGCAAAAAAGTCACGAAGAATCAGTGCAGTGAGAGCTGGCGCATTATCGTGATGGAAAAACCAAGAGTTGTCTTTCCAGTTTTTGTGTGCCCATAAATGGATGGAAAATTGCCATTTTAGTTTTTAAGTAAACAAATATCTTATTTTATGCCTCATGCCATTTGGTCATTGGTCTATAGTTTGTTATGCTCAATTAAAAAATTTCTTGAATTCAAAATGGTAAACGTTTTAAGTTCATCTGATTGTATTCTTTTTTCAATACACTTTCTCTTTATTCAGAACGTTCACTTATTTAGGCCTATTTAAATTTTCTTTGGAAAATTCTTTTAATCATAAATAGTTATTCAGAGCAATTTTTGTTTCTGCATTTTTCCAAAACAATAATTTAAGATTAATGACGATTTAATGCCAATAGCCGAATGCAAAATGTCGAACCAAAACCATAACAGTTCGACCTTTTTTTTTTTTTTCTTCCGTTCTTTTATTGACTGCAGTCTTCTCACCTTTAAATCGTTTTCAAGGTCGTACCGTGCCCTTGGATATGACATTTGTGTATTTATTGCAAAAGAAGAACGTTAAATTATTGGGGGTTTTTTATGTACATAAATACACTTCTGTCTTGATTTTCTAATTTAATAATCGTGTTATTATCTGTTGCTAATAAACTCTTTCGATGTTAGGTTTCAGGTTAAGAGTAAAATAATCCTAATTTTTTTGTTATTTTAAAGACGTAAACGGAGAATAACATTTAAAATTGCAGGATACTTACTATTAATAGCTTAAAAGCGCCAAAAAGGCGTCAGAATTTTTTAGATATTTATTACTCTGTAGTCAGAGAAACGCATATAACAGTAAACTGTAAAGAAATATATAGTAGCAATTACTGACTTTTTTTAAAAAAAGTAAGTATATTTTTTTATCTTTACTGAAATAAAGTTTTTAATTAGCTATGGGATTATTTTTCATGGAATTTTAGGGATTGTTTTTCGTGTTTCTCGTTCTTTTTTTTAACCTCAAGGTCAAAAAACCACATTAACTGTTAAGCAAAAATATACGGGACAAAACATAACAGTATCTGATTCAATGCAACAAAAAACATTAAATGTTTCTGAAACACAAAAGAAATAGAAATAGAAAAAAAATTTAGAACCAGTTTAAATTTTTTATTTAAATTTTGAAAAGATCATGTTTATAACTTAAAAAAAAAAAAATCTAAATTTTTAATAGAAATCAACAATTATATGTATTTAAATACAACAAGAATTTAAAAGTTAATTTAAATTTTAAAGCGAAAACATTTTCATATCAAAGTGCTTTGTTATTTACTGTTTACTCTTAAACATTTTTTTTTTTTTATTTTATCGTTCAGTTTAATTTTTATTTCAACAGTTATTACTTTTAAAAATCGTGTTTCACTATGAAGAACTCTCAGAGAAAAAAACACAATTACGTAAATTTATTTATTATATCTATTACATTTTATTCAATTTAAATGGACTGCTTTACAGCAGTTCTCGCATATTAATTTTAATAATATTAAATGATAAAAAAAATTCTAATTTCAAGAAAAAAAAAGCAAAATTACTGTCATGAATAAAACCATATCTTTAAAAGTGAAATATAACCTTGTTTAAATGTTTGATTCACTAAAATACTCTACATTTCAATAAATTAAGTTTGATAGAATACATTACAAATTCGGTGAAACGAATTCGATAAAATACATTCGTTAATATACATTTAGCAAAATGCATTACATATTGGATTAAACGAATTCCATAAAATACATGCAGTTATATACATGCAATAAATTGCATAGAAAATTTGGTAAAATGAAATCGATTAAATGCATTCGGTAATATATATTCAGCAAAATGCATTACACATTCGATAAAATACATTCGATAATATACATTCAGTAAAATACATTACAAATTCAGTAAAACGAATGCGATCAAATACATTTGGTAATATACATACAGCAAATTGCAGTACAAATGAATTACAAAAGCAAATTACAAATTTGGTAATACGAATTATAAACTACATTCGGTAATATACATTCAGATATATTACAAATTCTGTTAAATGAATTAAATAAAATACATTCGGCAATATATACATATTTAGCAAAATACATTACAAATTCGGTAAAACGAATTCGATAAAATACATTTGTTGGCATCCTTTCTGTAAAAAGTAGTACAGTAAATATACATTTCAGTAAATATATTTGAACCATTGCCAGTTGATTTCTGTATAAAAATATAAAGATTTTAACTTACATGTTTCATCGGAAATAAACTATTTTGCGGGGCCCAAAGAATTTGCAGCATGTTCGTGTCTTATGATATTTTAAGCATTACCAGAAATATTTGCAATGTTTCCTCCAAGCACATGATATCCGGGCTATTTCAGAAGCTTCATTTTGTTGCGATATCATCAGCATTTTAAAAAATAAATTCATGTTCTTTATTTTTTGAGTGCCTTCTAATTCATTCTAGCTCCAAATAAAATGTTATTCTTTAATAATTTATACTTCGAAAATGCTTCTCATTGATATAGCATTCTACTGTCTTGATAACAAGTAATATAAAAAAAAAAAAATTTTTAAGTCAATTCCTCCTTTTTTTTTCCTCACAGTATTGCAGAAAATCCTTTATAAATAATTTTCATTCATTTTTTTAAAGTTTATCTGACGCCATCTATTGGTAGATACATGCAACTTAAATCTAAAAAAAAACGAAAATTAATTAAATAAATTTAATTAATGAATTAACATTTGAAAAAACTGAATTAACATCGAGTGTCCTTCACTACAAGTTAAAAAAAAAAATGTATTTGAACTCGAGTGGATGAATGAAAAGTGTTTTATTAAAAGATTGAAAATTTGAACGAGATATATATAGGGAGAGTGTGAGCCAATAGAAGGAATTGGAAAAGAATATCGATGATAAGGTTCTTTGCTGAGGAAGAGAGTGCTGCAGCATTTCATCTTATATACCGTTCAAACGATATCCATGAAAATTTGTATGCACACATATTGGAACATGGAGAATATCAAGAGTATGTAATATATTACAAGCGAATGTAGCGAGTATACAAATGATATGTAATTTTCTACATTGCATTTTATTTTGGCAGGACAACGTATGACGGGTTCTGCTAGTATATATATATATATATATATATGTGTGTGTGTGTGTGTGTGTGTGTGTGTGTGTGTGTGTTTACCTGGATTCAGGCGAGAATGCGAAAACGTCATCATATTTCGGTGGATTCTATTTCGAAGTCTAAATGTATAGGCTGGGAAGTATGTAAGTACCAGTTAGCAGTGGGCGTTTCTAAACTTTCAATAATTGATTAACTTTCCACGAGTGAAAGTCACAGTAATTTAACAGTAGTTTTTTCCAATGGCAAGGCAATACAAAAATAGGAAAAATACAAAATGAAGAAAAAAAATGCACACAAAAGAGTTCAACAGAGTTGACCGAAGTCATTTCTTAAAAGTTCTCTAGTTTGCCAGTATCTCGCCAATGAATGCCTCTATCAATGAAGTACCAATCAACGATGGAGATGAGCTCGATTCATTAGTTCTGCCAAATTACAAAGAATGCAGTTTGGTTCATCAAAAATCTCAATGCGATGCAGATGTTCATTAGATCAATTCTTTTTTATTGAAACAAATCACCAGCATTCCATTGCAATCAGAAGCCGGATTTTCCTATAGGCTAACTAGGCTTCAGCCTAGGGCCAAGGAGGGCCTACATTCAGATTGTTAGCAAAATTAGAATGACACTATTCAAAAACAGTAAACACTAAAACACTGAATCGAAAATGAGGAGGAATTCTACACATATAACTAATAAACAAACATAAAAATGTATTGGTTAAGATCAGCACGTTCGGCTCATTGGGTCTGTTCGTTTGTATATACTAGATTGCATCAAAGTATGGTTCATACGTTACTGATATTGGCGTGCCTTTTTATTACCTTGTGTATTTGGCGTGTATTTTATTATCTCTCATATAATTTACAAACTTAAAAATGGGGGGTGAAAGAGCCTCATATGTGGAATAGCCTAGGGCCTCTTTTCATATAAATCCGACCCTGATTGTATTACATGCAGGTAAACCGGACGACGGTTAGGATAGCAGCAAGAGCTCATGTCGAAAACTATAGACCACTTAACCGTATAGAACGTTGCCTAGGGTGCACCACTAGTAGGTAGGTCTACATTGTACCCGAGTACCAGTAAAGTTATCACGAGCAAAATTAATGCCTTGTAATGAAATTTTAATCCCATCAAAAAAAAAAATAATGCGAAAAGAAACCGGGAAAAATGATTCAGTCTCCAAAAATCATGTCTAGCTTCAGAACAAAAGTTCGATGTAGTCAAGGTTCACAAGCTGCACCCTTGTTTAAGACAGGCCGTGAAAAACGAAGATCGATGAGCAATCTGTCCAAAAAGAACAAAGAAATTTTTAGAGAATAAAAAAGGATTTTTTTAACAAAAACATTTGAATTTATTAATTTCGTTCATTTACTGAAAAACAGAATGATAACTTATGGGAACCAGTTATTAATTTTTGTATCGGTATTTAGTTCCTCAACTTGTCCGGTTTCAAGCAATCCGGGAAATCTGTAGAACTTATATCCGGTCTGTATGAGGTCATTGCTGCATTTCCTTTCCTTTTGGAAACCACGAAGGTTGGTAAGCTGTGATCCATGAACCTCCAAATAGCAGGTATTTGTATTCAAACGGAGTGTTTGCAACGGTTTTCGTCGAATCGAATAAAGTGAAGTCAGAAAAATTCTCAGAATCGAATTCCATTTTATGCATGACGATACACGCATGATTGAGTTAGAGAAACAGCAGATCAGAACCGTTAATGTCATAAACTGCTACAGGCTCTTGCATTTTGCTTCAGCCTTCAGAAACTGTATGTCGGCCTTCTGCTTATTTCTTTATCAATTTCCTCTATTCGGAAGAGTGGTCTTCAGCGTTTTTTGTTTTGTTTTTTCATTTCCTTCTATTAGCTCACACTCTCCCTATATATATCTTGTTCAAATGTTCAATCTCTCATAAAATACTTTTTATTCATCCACTCAAATTCAAATAAATTTTTTTGAACTTGTAGAGGATGACACTCTATGTTAACACAGTTTTTTTTTCGAATATTAATTCATTCATTAAATTTAATTAATTAATTTTAGTTTTTTTTCAGATTTAAGTTGCCTATATCTACCAATAGATGGCGCTAGATGTAAAAGGAAAAATAATTTATTTGTAAAGGACTTTTCTGCAATAGAGTAAAAAAAAAGTAGGAATTGACTTTAAATTTTTTTTTTTTGTATATATATTACTTGTTTTTAGGATTTCTTGCTTGGAAAAAGGTTTTCGACTGCTGATGGACCTTTTTGTGAAATTTAAATTAAATAAACTACAATTAACATATTCATTAGTGAGTAATAAAATTTTATTGCCAGCACCCACGTATATGTTACTTTTCCACATTCGCCCGTCTTGGAATATGCCACCCACTTTTTCATTATGTTACTTTTCCACAATTAATGTGACCTGTAACTCTGAGACATTTGTCATACAGGTATACCAATGACTACATTTTTTTAAAGCCCTCTTCATTATAGTCTGCCATGGCATTGTGAAATTTCACTTAGGTGAGGAAACGCTGACCTCCCAAACCTTTACTCCACTCTCGTAAGAGGTGAAACACTTTGGTCTATACGCCGGGTGATCAAACACTTCCCGTTGAAATTGTGCAAAAATCTATTTGATTACAAAATCAGTTGCTATCGTGTGTTAACAAACATCAAAACAATTCTAGCCATAAATACAGCTCATTTTTCGATGAATTTCTACTGCATTATAGCTTTCTGCCTTAAGAAAAAAAAAAAAATGATGTAGTGTAAGTTGCACTCTATAGGAGAATGAATCCTGGAGGCCATGTTAACGGGCCCGCAGTTTAGCTCCAGTATGATGATTGATGTTTGACCAATTGATACCAGCTTTTCTCCAATTGCTGATTGATGTTTGATGTTTCAATTGTTGTCTGTCCAACTGATATTAGCTGTGCTCAAATTAATGATTGATATTCCAATTGATGTCAACTCTGATCCAGTTGATGATTGATGTTTGATGTTTCAATTGATGTCTGTCCAATTGATGTCAGCTGTGCTCCCATTAATGATTAATGTTCCAGTTGATGTCAACTGGGCTCCAGTTGATGATTGATGTTTAATATTTCAATGAGGCTTGCCCAAATGATGTCAGCTTCAATTGATAGCTCTACACCAATTGATGACAGCTCGGCTCCAATTGATGATTGATGTTTGATGTTTCAATTGATGTCTGTCCAATTGATGACAGCTGTGCCCCAGTTAATGATTAATGTTCCAGTTGATGCCAACTGTGCTCCAGTTGTTGATTGATGTTTAATGTTTCAATTGAGGCTTGCCCAAATGATGTCAATTTCAATTGATAGCTCTGCACCAATTGATGATTGATGTTCCGACTAATATCAGATCGGCTCAAATTGAAGATTGATGTTTGATGTTTCAATTGACATCTGCCCAATTGATATCAGCTGTGCTCCAATTAATGATTGATGTTCAAATTGATGTCAGATCTGTTCTAGTTGATGATTGATATTTGATGCCCCAATTGATGCTTGCCAAATTGATCTCAGTAGTGACTTATGTTATTTTCAGTACAGTATAATAAGTAGTTCCACCTTGAATAGCTCGGTTATTCACTTAGCAGTGATATCAAAGGTTGTAAAAATAAAATTATCGTATTTATATTTAAAGCAAAAATTAGATTAATTTATTTTATGTAAGCAGAACACAACAGCAACAACCTAGATTTAGTTTGGTTTAGTTTGTCACTTTACGGTCCTTTTGTGCACACTTTATGCTAATTAGACCTAGACCTACAGTTTAACGTTGATTCCTAACCACTAGCAAGCAACAGCCTAGAAGTCCAGTTTGAGAACCACTACTCTGGAACAAATATTCAGACTTTGGTCACACATGGAATCATTGTTGATTTTCTTGTGCTCTCAGATGCAATTTTTGAAAACTTTAAGAGTAATTTCAAGGTTTAATATGTTGCAAAGACTGATAATTGGATATTAGCTTTCATGATTTTTTTTTTTTTTTCAAAATGAATTAATTGAGCAAAGAACTTGCATTAAATTTTGTTTACGGAATGAATATTCGTGTGCGTAAACGTATAGAATGTTGCAAAAGGCATTCGGTGAACATTCCCATATCGAAAAGAAATGTTTGGATGTGGTATACACAGTTCAAAGAAGGCAAAGAAAGCGTTGAAGACTGGTCGACTGGTCGCGCTGAACTGCAGAGCCTCTGGTCGACCCTCAACCTCAACCGACGAAGCTCATGTCCAAAAAATTAAAGATTTGGTGCTTGCAAACCGTCGATATACAATTAGAGACCTTGCTGCTGATGTTGGAATTTCAAAAGGTTCGGTCAAAAAAATTTTTTAAAGATGTTTTGGGCGTCAAACGAGTCAAGCCTCGATTGGTACCGAAAACACTAAATGTTTTGGAAAAACATCGTCGCTTTGAAGTGCGTGAAACAATGCTTTCTGACTATCAGGACAAATTGAAATGCATCATAACTGGAGATGAGATTTGGTTATGCTTACTACCCGAAAGCAACCGATAAATCGAAAGAATATCGTGACAAAGGTGAAGTAAGACTGAAAAGAGCACGCCAAAGTCGCTCAAAAATCAAGGTCATGTTGACTGTTTTCTTCGATTACCGTGGTGGGGTGCATTATGAATTCTTTCCGCCGGGCCAAACTTTCAACAAACAATTTTATTTGAGTGTTATTCGTCGTTTGCGTGAAGCTATTCGCAAAAAGAGGCCACATTTATGAAAAGACAAGTCTTGGCTTTTTGCATCACGATAATGCCCCAACTCATACTGCATTGATTATTCGTGACGAAACCCATATCGTTCCACAACCCCGTATTCACACCGTGCGACTTCTGGCTATTCCCGAAACTCAAAAGACCACTTCGAGGATACCCGTTTGGAATCGATTGAAGAGATTCAACGTGAATCGGCGAGCTTTTAGCATGAATTGAGGATGGGAAATAAAGTTGGCACAAGTGCACTGTGTCCGGAGGGGATTACTTTGAAGGCGATGAAATAAATTTGGAAGAATAAATAAAGTGTTTTCTTGAAAAAAAATAAAAAATTGGTCTTACTTTTTAGGCACAATAGCATGTTATGGTAACAAAAAGTAAAAAATGTAGTGAACCTTTACATAACAAATGCTTTCAAAAGTTTCAGCTTTTGGAAAAGTAATCTTTTCTGTGCTGCCGCTATCGCTTTCGCAACATTTTGTAACTCGTTTAAAAATAAATACAATTTTTTATTTCATTTTCACTTTTATTCTCTTAATTAAACTTTTTTTAAGTACAAAAATGAAATTTTATTAATTAAGTAAAAGATTGGTCCTTAAATCTCCATATTGTCTGATGAAACTGGAAAAGACTGGTTTTGATAGTATGATTAGAAAAGTAGAAAACTTAAAAATACAAATAAAATTCTTTAACTTCGGGTAAATTTAACGATCTAAAAATATGGACATGAAACTATCGACTATAACTAAATAAAATTCAAGAACGGATGTCTCTTAACAAACTTTTAAATTCATAAACCCATTTTTAAATACACTCATGTCCATAAATTAAGGATAATGAAGTTCAGGTAAAGAAAGAGACAGAAGCAAAACAAATTTGACTTATTTGTAAAGTCTATTTATTAAACAAAAGGTAAAGAGCAAAACAGATGCTATATGTTTGACATAATTAATAAAAATTGCGATTTTTACTCCCTGGAGCAAATTTAAAAAAAGAACCTATTTACAAAAAACAGTATAACATGGTTAGTATGATGGTTAATATGGAGTATGTCCCCGGACGATGCAATACAGGCCTTACAACGCCTAGGCATGCTCAGTATCAAATTATCAATCTAATCTTGGGGAATATTACACCACTCATCAAGCAATGTCCTCCGAAGTTCCGGTTGACAGGTGGGAGGGGTTGACGAGCTGCAATTCGTCGGCCAAGCATATCCCACACATGCTCTATTGGATTCAAGTCCGGTGAGTATGCTGGCCAATCCATATGGGTGATATCCTCCAATTGAAGACATTCGTCTACAATGTTTGCACGGTGAGGACGGCGTTGTCATCCATAAACAGAAATTCAGCACCCATGGCGCCCCGAAACAAACGTACATGTTGTTTCAGAATGACATCCCGATAGATGTGGACAGTCATCGTTACACTCTGAACATGCAGGTCAGTTCTGGAACCAAGAATAATTCCTCCCCAAACGAGCCATCCTGCACCACCGTAACGGTGTCGTTCAATGGTGTTCTCTTGGTGGTAACGCGTACCTGGCGCTCTCCATATGAAAATCCGGCGAGAATCAGACTGCAAACTAAACCTGGACTCGTCGGAAAACATCACACAAGACCACTGGTGCGGTGTCCACAATGCATGCTCTCTACTCCAGGTTAATCGCAGGCGACAGTGAGTTGCGTTAAGTGGAACACATCTGACAGGCCTACGTGCATATAGACCAATGTGTCCTAAGCGTCTGTACACGGTCTGCCTTGAAACTGCCGTACCGGTAGCTGAAGAGAGCTGACGAGACAGGTCTGATGCTGTGTTCCGTCTGTTTCTTTCGGCAGTAACTGCTAAATACCGGTCCTCATTCGGCGTTGTAACTCGGGGGCGACCTGTGCTGTAACATCTACTCGCATTACAATCATCTTGGAATCGTTGCCAAAGCCTGGAGATGGCACTCTGGGCGATTCCAAGTTCCTCGGATACTTCCAGCTGGGTACGTCCACATTCCAGTCGTCCGATAATTCTACCACGTAAAAAATCAGCCAAATGCTTCCTTTGTGCCACAACTATGCGATTATTGCACTGAAAGGCTTTTAAATCGCTTGTGAACAATTTTACTTCTTTGCCACCATTCCTTATGTACCTCTCTCTTACATTCTCGTCATTGTGACGTACTATCCGCGCCATCTGGTGGTTTCCTGTAATTTGCATATTCTTCCTCAAGAAGTGTGTGATAATTCTACAGGTGAAATTTTTATTTTAGAGTTCAATTTCTGTGTGATTCTGAATTATCCTTAGTTTTGGACATGAGTGTAACAAAAGTAATCACTTTATAATGGTATTTTTCAAAAAACTTTATACCGAGATAAAATAAATATTTTTTGTTAAAGTTAATTTTTTTTTTATATTACATATAAAATATATATATTATTAATTATAATTTTATAACACCAAAATAAATAAATAAAAATAGAAAATATGAAAGGCACCAAATTTTTCACTTCTATTACCAATTCTTAGCTGGTTTTTATTGATTTAATGATAAAAAATTAAAATCTGTGATCATTTTCTGTTCATATTACAATCTAAGTAAGAAATTATGTGGCAAAATACAAGTTCATTTATTTTAAAGATGAGAAGTTAAAAGTATAAAAAAAGTATTAAAAAAAGTGTTCCAGTATAAAAAAAAAAAAAAAAAAAATACAGTATTTTTTAAATTTTGTATATAAGAACAATAAGTAAGTGTCAAGTTTTAAGTTTTGCTTTAAAAAACTCGAAGATTTGCTATATTTCTTTTTCCAAATTTGTAAAACAATATAAATAAATAGGAAAAAGAAATTACTGTAGAAATGTTATTTATTTATTTTTAGCATCGAATTGTTTTATAAACATTTATTTGTTTGTTTAACTTAAAGTAAACCTTTTATTATTATGCCTATTTTTATTTTGAAAAGAAAAACTATAATAAATATAAATAATATATAAATTCGAGAAGTTATTCCACTCTATTTGATAATAAAGTAGATATCATTTAACTGAAAGAAAACATAAATGTGATCGTTTTGCCTTTTACATATTTGAAAGTATTTAATAAATTTTTAATAAATATTTAATTATCATTATTACTTTATTATTAATAAATATTTAATTAATTTTACTAATTTTTAATTAAAAATTTTTATTATTTATTTATTAATTTTTAATTTATAAATTCGAGTTCATCCCAATTTACTGGATAATAAATATCATTTCTATAGTTAAACCAGGAATGCGATCGTTTTGCCCTTTATATATTTGATAGTATTTAATAAATTTTTAACAAATATTTAATTATCATTATTATTTTATTATTAATAAATATCTAATAAATTTTATTAATCATTAATTTTTTAAAAAAAGTTTTAGATGGAGATTTCACTACAAAATTTATGTTATCACTGTTAATATTTTTTTATTCAAAATTTTTGTTTTTTAATTTTCTTTCCATTTCTACTGACGTTTGCATACCTGTTCATACATTCAGAACAATAATGAAGGAAGGAATTTTTTGAAATTCTTGTTGCGATTACTTACTCCACTTGGTCGATAACAACATTTAAACTCGTATGTTCTCATGGAAGGAGGGAAAGGAGGTAGAGCAGATTCATTTTTGTTTGATCCTTAAGTTTGCTAATTGTTGT